>JALPQI010022673.1:0-20655 GCA_025490895.1 Thaumatotibia leucotreta
CAGCTTTCGCGGCTGATGGCTGATGGCGAGGGGCGAGGGGTACAGGCATCAGCCGCGAAAGCTGAGTACGTGGGTTCGATCCCCACCTCGGACATTAGGTGATCGTGGACGTTTTTCTTTGGTATATGACATCTAATATTTATAATTTATATAATATTAAGTAGTGTGACTACTGGGGAAAAATAAAAAGTACAAATCAAAATATTTAGTAAATAAATAATTTGATTTGTGTTTTCGCAATACGTTCAATAATTATATTATTTTCGTTTGAGCGATATGATACCGCTATTATAAAGATTTTCAGTTGGTTCTCATGCTGTAACTAAAAAAACAAAAGGTAGCGAAAAAACCACAAAATAACGTACTAAGTTTTGACATTAGCACCTAAGTACCTACATGTTTACAATTTAAATCGATTTCAGTACGTAGAGCTATTCCACATTTTTTATACCTAAATTATTTTAACTATAGTGTATTGCACTATTCACTTAAATATTAACAACGTGCAAATAACTAAAAGAACTTCAAAAATCACAAACTACCATCTCGCCTCAGCCGTTCGGCGCCCTTTTCAAAGGCCCTATTTCTTCATTGCCTGAACTACATTATATTTTACAAGCAGAGCAAACTCACACCGATATCTTCGGAAGGATCTCGTCCGTTCGTCTCGTTTGTATTTAGAATTTCCCAAACCTGGTCGTTCCCACGGCATCAGCACATCACAACTTAGCCATCATCTTCCATTACTTGACCATTTATACCTGGTTAAAGTCAACCTTAATCCTTTCAAAACAAGGTTCATAATGATCAGTTGTAAACAAAACGTTCTGCATTATGCGAGTTCCAATTTTAAAATTTGTCGAGTTCGAAATTTAAAAATCAATTTTAAAGCGTATTCAACTTGGCTTAGAGTTCGAATTGGCGTAAATGGATTTGACAGCTAGGTTTATTTTGGCGTGGTGAATCTGGCCGTTGTTCGATGTTCAAAAATTACGTGGATCATGCGCATTCGTGTGTATAATTACGTTTTTACAAGTGCTTAGACGATCGGTCAGGGGTTGTCAATGTTTACTGAAGAAATTAAAAAGGGTATTTTATGCATTCAATATTTAACTACAAGATATATTTTAATATTTTATTAGTCACCGCACGGCAATCAATCAACGAATAAATACGAAATACCTAAGGATCTCTCTGTAAACTAAATAAAAAATGTAAAATGTATGGACCTACAAACACGTATTCGTAAATAGGACCTGTAAAGAAAGAAAATCATTACAAATGTAATAAAGCAGTAGATAATAATAAAAAAACGGCATAAAATTCCTATTTCCAATGGATGGCCAGGCTTGCACATTAGCGCCATTTTTTTTTATTTATCCCCTTGCATTGCTGACAAGTTCCGCGTTCACGCCTTGCGACTCGAAAGCGTGTGCTTGATAATGGAGACCTAGGCTCTCCGAAACATGTCGCGCGAAGTGACTAAGTACACGGAGTTTAACCATCTAATTAAATATATTTATGAAACCTTCCTCTCGAATCACTTTACTCTCTTAAAGTGGACTTAGACCAAACAAGCATTCGCTCATTCTATCCCCCACTCTACGAAATCAACGAATTTCGACGAATCACGTTTTGTGTAACAAACGAATTTCAGTGGGGGATAGAATGAGCGAATGATCGTTTGGTCTAAATCCAACTTTATAAAATCATAGTAACGGACAAACAACGACAGTGACTTTGTTTTATGCAGTGATTTAACACTCTGGATCAAACCTATGCCCATAAGTACTACATTTATTGAATAAAACATAAAACTATCAATATTCATCGTATCCTCGTTACGTTTTTTTATTGCGGCAAGGTTGAACGGCCCTGCATAACGGGTTGCGTAGCTCGGTAGCGGATTTGCATGCCAGTATCATGCCCCGTCTGATCTGTGACCTCCTTAATTGGAGCTTCCATTTTTGAAATTCGAACGCCAGACTTTTAATCCCAAATAAGATAGAATTTGAATTTGGAATCGAGCGTGTGTGGAGTTAGGTGAAGTTAGTCAGATTTAACTTTTTTGATATTCGAACGCTGTAAATCTGTTTGTTCGTATGGAATGATATTGCTATTAGAATTTAAATTTGATTTTTTCTTATTTGAAGGTATTTACCTACTGAGTGATCTAGGTATAGGTATACAGTGTAAAATAAATATTTTGATGTCGAGAATCGAAAATAGTAAAATTATGTACCTAGGTAATAAAAATAACTTTGTAGAAGGGAAAACAATTATCATAGGCGATAAGATATATCTTAAAATGCCGAATTCATGTTCGCGACTTTGTGGTTAGTCTTAAGGGAAAGTCATACTATACACTTATACAGGGTGTTTCGCCAACCACAGAAGTTATTAAGTATAACTTTAGTCATCATAATTGTAGAGGTTGATTTTTATTCACCATACAAATTTTAGAGGGTTAATTCAGAGGTCATATTGATGAACTTGGGACCAATATCCAATTCGAGAAAAAAAATCAGATGCTCCATACATTTTCGCCTTCTAATATCCCAGGGTTTTTTTCTCGGATCGGATGTCCATCCCTTGCCGGGTGGGACCATACCCTCTAAAATTTGAACGGAAATAAAAAAATCACCCTGTATGACTGCACTCTATCGATAGTTTTTACTCTATGATAACACATTACCTAGGTACTACATTTTAATTTACAATAGTGAATTGACCTCAAAACGTCTTATGTTACTATTCTACATGTATCAACATGTACCTTATTTTATGTAAAACGAGTACATAGATAAATCAATTGATAACTGACCAGTATTGGGCCAAGGAGGTGGAAAGAGAACGTAATTTTGCACATAAACTTGTGTATAGTCTGCGGAAAATTAAAGACACCTGGCTCGAAGGTACGCCCATATATTTCACGTGCATTCATTTTTCGAACAGACCCTATTTGTGTAGGTATCATGTATATGGGAATATATGTGTGTGTGTAATAATTAATGTCAATTGATGGGCGTGGTCTAAGCTCGGATAAAGATTGGTTCTTTAGACAGTTCAGTTGAATCTAGTTCAATGTTGCAGGCACTTCAAATTAATCTTGTGTACGATTTAATATTAATATTACTCATTTGTGCAAATACTTAGCAAGCCAACCTGGATGCTTAGCCAAGTTGCCAATCGCTAACGCTTAGTAGCGTATCGTAGATTTCCCTCTCTGTCACTCTTTCATATTAGTGCGACAAAGACAGTTAGCGATTGGCAACTTGTCTAAGCACCCTGTACGCCTACCTTTCTTACGTTAGAGAGCTCGTACATCTGTAAGTTCTTACGTAAGTTATGGGGACGAAGTTATACTAAGGAATGAGAGGTGAATATCACTATCTCATTCCTTAGTATAGCCCCGTCCCTATAACTTAAATAACTTAACGTAAGAATTTACAGGTGTATGGCTGGCCTTAGTCATTTTTTTCGGACTCACGGATGAAAAGTTAGAGAGGGGACATTTTTTTTCGTATGGAGCGGTTATCTCCGAAAATATGTTGAATTAACAAAAGCTATCTTCTGAGACCATTATTATTGGAAAAACAGACGTTATGCTGGCGGATAGACACATCTGTATGGACAATTAAGTAAAAATTCAAGCATGTTTCCTCTATTTTCCTTTTTCATTTGGTGGAATTAGTTGAACACTCCTTTTTATCGAAGCCGTACTTATTGCAACGTTGACATATTTCATTTAATCATATTGCGATATTGATAACATGTTCTTCAAACAATTTTTTATGAACTAAAGAGCTCGGAAGGAGTATATACCTACCTATATTGCTATTGTAAAATTGTGGCCATTGCTTACATTGTTATGACAAAAAATTCTAGACTGTCTATATACGACACCCCGGTGGATAATAAACGAATTATTACTGATGCTGAAAAACCTTAGTTCAACTTAAAAAAATATATAATATATATTTTTTTCTTATATAGGTATATATTATATTTTTTTCTTATATAGGTTTCTTCTATAGGTATATATTATATACCTATAGAAGACTAACTTTTCATTCATATGAAATTATAATTACCAAGTTATATCAGTTTGAAATGAGCCAATCTCTCAAAACTCTTTACGTTTTATTACGCTATAAGAAAACTTACGAAACTCACTAACTTTCGTCACTTCAAGAAAAGTCATAAACTGGAAACTGTTTGCAACTTATACATGTCTGATTTACAACGTATACTGCCCCCACACGGTGACCGATTTAGAAACTAACTTTATTTTACCGTTGGATTATCCTACAAGGATCTAAACTCAACCTTAATGTCAATCACATAAGAGTGCAAAAACTAAAGGGATTCGATTTTAATTACATTGTTTTTGTTGCAATTTTAAATTTAGAAGCAAAGTCTATTTTGCAGCTAAGTAAATCAATATTACAATATTTTGACCTTTGTTCCAAGGACAACAAGGTTCACAAATTCGCAAGGGCTGAAATGATAACAGCGTTATAATTTGCAAGTTTATGCAAAGTGTAGTTAAAGAAAGTATTACTTTGTATTGATTTAGTTCGCGGACGGCGTTATGCAAAACTGGATAAGCTTGGCAGAGCTGGTTCTTTATTGGATACTTTCATTTGTGTCCATGTATTTTATGATATTAGAAAGGCATAAATAAATTTGAATATTAGTAGGAGGGACGGAGTGTGATAGTATCATTTTCTGTCATGTGTAGGCAGTATAACTAGGTACTCCTTTTACTTACTCGACTTTGAAAAACGAAGTTTAATGTTAACCAGCATCAAGAATATCCTACAACAGTTACGTAGGTCATTTTCGATAATGCGTACAAATTTTTAATATTAATTGAACCAACATTTAAAGCTCGCAGCCCATTTTTCTTAGGTCACATTTTAAATGAACATTTTCAGTTTTCGGAATTTTGTTTGGAAGGTTTGGGTAGTCCATTGAGACTATAGATCTTTTAACCCTTAACCTACGGGTGTCAACCAGAGTTGCCACTACTGTCAAAGTCAAATGAATAGGGTAAAATCACTAATAGATGAACAGTTAAGCAACTTTCCCAACTTTAAATATTTTTTTTCTATATGATGTAACTCATATTTATCAATTTTAATTTTTTTATATGATTCCGCATTTTATAGAGTTTAGAATAAGTTATTTTCGTGCCTCGTATTAAACTTCAGTAATTTTATAAAAAATATTATATTAAAAAAAGGGGTCAAATTTCCCAGTAGTTGAACAACGTGCCCTATCTCTGAACAATTTGACCCCAATAGATGAACCAGCATAATTGCAATATGACTAGACCAATATATGAACGGCAAGACCCCAATGGATGAACGAATCTAAGTAAAAACTTTAGTTTCTTAGATAAATTAATTGTATTTGACCTAAGGAACCTTACTTAAAAACGTGTTACATAAAAAAAACGTCGTTCATCTTTTGGTAAAAAAATCAACTACAAAACTGATTATAATTTTATGTATAAATATTAAATCTAGCTATTTTATTGTAATTTACACAAGCATTTGAAAATACGAGCCTTTGCCCAAAAGTTGACCATCGTTCATCTTTTGGCCCGAACGCATAATATTGGAACCATAACTTGACCAGCAAATATCTCATAAAATTAATAAAAATAAAATATTCTTTATAATATACACAATAGAGATATTAGTCTAAAATCTATACTGAAGTGAATAAACGAAATAAAAGCCATATTCGATGTCAAGTCAAACAATTTAATAGCAAATATTATGGCCCCGTAGGTAAAGGGTTAAGGAAAAATGTTAATATTGAATTTTATTCTAGTGAGTCGTATGCGTACCTAAGGATGTCCGAATCCGAATTTCCTGACATATAAAACTTTTTATGAAATGTCTGACTTACCCGATTAGTGTGATTTAGGGAGATGCCTGTTAAAAGACGTTGATCTCTGTAATCATCCATAAGAAAAAAATGTAATTAATACAATTTGTGAAAACAACAAGAACTAGGCTTTGTTACCCAACAAGATTCTAAGCCCATTTCTGCTTCAGCGTTGAGTAAGGCCATATTCAAAGTACCTAGTGTAAAATCGCTACAGAATATAGTACATGATGACACAAATACGAAAAACAAGAAATAAATCGACACGAGTTACCTACGAATTTCCTTTTTGCACGTCTCTCGTACGACGTTTTTTAGTACAGATGGCTCTCCGAAGTTTTGGACCTGACGTTAAATGACCCATTTCTCGCAATAGAGCCTAAAAAAGGCACTATCTGCACCTTCTAAAAAAAAATTGAGTGAAAATCGTACACCCGACATACAATTATGATCAAATGGAATGAAATCCTAAAATACAGATGTTAACCACATAAATTATACCGAAAAAAATATGAAAGAGTTATATCTTCAGAAAACTGAGTGATTTCTAAGTTGCTCATTCCAGAAACTTTCAGAATGCCCCACGTATATGATATATATCATATATATACAATATACTATGACCCACACGTAGGAGTAACATTAACTAGAAAACGAAAACTATATGAACCTTAGTGCCTTATTAAAGAACCGTATTTTAGTTTAATTACTCTTAATGGGTAATTAACCCTATCGTTAACCCGTCCGCGCTCGCCTTTCGTGCTATTTATATATTAATTAAACTTAAACTAGCCAGTAGAAAAAGGGTTGACTTTCATAGTATTTGGAAGGGACTTAAGACCTTTTTTTATCAGAGTATAGAGTTAACCCTGGTTGGTTAGCGAAATGTAAATGTTTTTTAAAGGTTATGTTGGTATCATTTGATTTGATTATTTTGGTTAATTATATTCAATTATTACGTGGTTCACCTACTTTTATAAGGGGATATTAATTTTCAAACGAAACGGTCAATACTATCATATATTTTTATTCATACTTTTTACAAGATTTAACAAAATAATATATGTTCAGCGCTGCCACCATTATATAAATATATGTAATATGGACGGCTAAAGCGGCATTTACAATTGGTTGTTCGCAGCATGCAATCATTGTCGGTTGCCTGGCATGCGTCGAACGATCAAGTGTAATTGCCGCTTTACGCAAGCTAAAAAATCTGTGTGATATCTATGTGCTATCAATAAATGAATGGTCACTTCAATATCTTAGTTGACTCTTATGACACCCACGGGAAGAGTTGGGTTGGTGACAAATGTATTCTTAATGCCGTCACCACTCGGCTAGACAAATAAATAGGTACGCGTTTGGTACAGCGTTTATTATAAGACTAAATCTACTTTCTAATATAACCATAATATTATAACACTACTTAGTAAAAAACTTTTCCTCTATTTGCACTTATAACTTTTTTTATCACAAAAAGTCTCTTATAAATTTGGGAACCAATGGAACCACTAACGTCTGTTTCAAACGGGTAAGTTTTGGCACATAAAGTCAAATCGAGAAGTTTCGGCCATCATTATACTAATCACAGATTACACCGTGTAGATAGCTGTGTGCTATGACGCATAGTTGGCGGAGGGAAATGCAGCGATAAGCCGAGAGCGGACTTTGTGATGTCTACTGTCCGCATGTCTCCGTTGTCGTTAGCTTAGTATGGACATTACCTAATAATTTATTATTATTTTAATTCTTTAGGCTGCATGTTAACTGCAGCAAGATTAAGTATAAGTAAGATTAAGTGAAATAGAAGTAGTACCATTTTTCACCTTCCATGAGTGTCGTAAGAGTCGACTAAGGCATTGAAGTGTCGCTGACCATTCATTTATTAAAGATGGATGATGGACAGCAGCGTCGTCACAATGGACACATTACTCCGATATCAGTAACCCACTTGACCAGCGGCTCGTGGCTATTATGGGCATTTCGTCCTAAAGCGTCTATATGCATAAGTAATAGGAGAAGCCTACTTCCAGCAGTGGACTGTAATAGGCTAACGATGTGATGATTTTTGCAGTTTCTGACGTAAATCCTATGGAAAATAATAATTCTGTCCTGACTTGTATCTGGTTAAACTAAAAAGAAATGTCCCATAATAGATTTTAAGAGACATGGTGTTACAATATTTAGGTAATGTAACTTAAGGACAAATTTTTCGTCCCCGTTGTAAAAGTAACAGTCTTATAATTGTTTCAGTATAAGGTTTATTACAAAATTATTTACACTGGGGTTTAATTTCATTATACGCCTCGTAAGTTTTTTTTTTATGTCACGACACAACTGAGCTCTCAGTCCACATGATGCGTGATCAAAAAATCGCCTATGCGCTGCCTACCCTGAGGACTTAGATGGATTGCCTCTATCTATGCCAGTAATTACACCGGCTATCTTACCCCCAAACAAAAAAACGCAGCAGTGCAAACACTATTTAGCGGCAGGTTAACGGGTAAGACGGTGGTAGTTATCCGGGCGGACCCTGCATGAGGTCCTGCCACCAGCAAAGTTCTTATGAATAAGTTTATTTATATACACATCCTATCCATATCAAGTTCACGTCCACCTACGAGCAAATCAGAACAAGCTAGGACCGCATTGTTGCAGATTTAGAGCGGCAGACATCTCCAAACTAACTCGATCACGTATTAATATATCAGCAACGTATCGATTGCGGATTATCGAGTACGATCGAGTTTTAATACGTAACAAATCGAGTTTTAGCGAGTCGAAGTTTGAGATACGATTTGTGGTTTATCGATGGTTGAGTGCGGATACTGATTAGCTTTTAGTTGAGTGTGAATGTAGTTCGATATGAATGAAGTGTAGAGGTATATGATTAATTAGTATATAACAGTATATTACAATACCAGTGCAATGAAGTTCGAAACGAGTGGCGATAAATTAAAACACGACTGAAGGATGTGTTTTAAATCGACACGAGTTACGAATTTCCTTTTCGCACGTGCGTCGAACGACGTTTTTCAGTACAGATGGCCCTCTGAAGTTGTCCACCTGATTGCACTAGCGCGTGAAAATGGCACCATCTGTACTGAACAAATAGTTTTGGTGGTAGGTACCTAAAGTTTGGTAGAAAAGCCCTTATTATCTATATCAAATGAATTCAATCATCAAAGATGTGTGGATTGATTTTAGGACTTTGTCCCGCTGCTGAAATTGTACACAGTAATACAGACATACGCATGTGACATCGTTTTTGTCTTAAGTGTCCATGGACGACAGTAAATCCGACATCCACTGGTGGCGTATGGACGCATTAGGAGGTAAATACCCATAATCGCCACTCTTGGCAAGCAGTTTGGCGATCGCAGTAGAGTGTCTATTCCATTATGATGATGCTGCTGCTCCTTGAAATCACTTATTCGATTATTTACGAAACCCACTGGAATTGCGGTGGTGACAATTCTAATCTAACTGGCGCAACCAAAAAATCTGCTTTCTGTAATGACTAATCCATTACACACCTAGCAAAACACAAGCACAAAATGACAGTAAAATGTAACAACCACTTTACACGGTAAAACAAGAACTCGTTAATAATACTAACCCGTGCGGTATCCCTTAAAGATCCAATTCAAAGAACAATCCTCCAAAGCTCACATCTCTTTTACCCCGCACTTCAAATTTCACCCCACTTTACACAGCTTAGGGTTGAAATTTCAACGAGGGTTGAAAGCGAGTTGAGTTTTTGTTGAGATTGTTTTTGACTTTGCTCATCCAAGTGCGCAAGCGCGTGACTCTCACGGACATTTTATTACCATAATTTAAAACAAATATCTGATTGTGTGCTCGCATTAAAGTGTTAAAGCTGGGTAAGGATGTATCTATCAAAAGGGTTTTGAGAAAGGTTTTCTAGTGTGAGATTTTTAGTTCAAATGTTAAATAATAACAGTATTTCATAAATATTAAAATGGATAATTAGGATTCTACCAAGATTACTGGATCTAAATAAATATGATTTGGAATCTGATGATTCGTTTTGTCAATTCAGCGCCTAGTTTATGTGATAAGTCAATTGTCACCTCGTTCACTTTAAGAAATAAGTAATCATTTGGTATCGTGTACCTAGAAATGTGATTTAGAAAAACACCAGATGGTTTTTGAAGGTTAATACAGTTAGAATTATTATTTTGTTACGTTCTGTAGTTTTGTTACTAAACTATGTCACAGACAATAGACTTTTTTAAGCACTTTTTGGATAGGTGATTTCCTTTGATTTACGACAGGAACCTTTCAAAAATAATTATATTTTGCGCCTACATACAATTTTCATGAAAATCAATAACTATTGTAGAATTAAGTTAACCCCTTCTTGGACACATATCAAATAGGTAATGAACATATTTGTGACCCACGTTTTGTACTTTTTAAGAGACAGGATTTTCTGCTTTACCCTTCGGCAAGGAGGCATGAAAAGCACGATTTTGTTTTAATTTGCAAAGAAAAGGCTTTAAGACACATTGAATAATCAAAATCAGCTCGATGTTATCTTCTTGGCTTCAATAATTATCCTTCTCTTTACGTCAAATTGATTAGCTTGTTAAAACTCCTCAAAGTATCTAATCAACAACCACTACTGTTATATCAAAGCTGGCATAATTTTTTTTTTACTAGCCTATATCGGTGTCCCACTGCTGGGCAAAGGCCTCTCCCCTGGATCTCCATGACATATTTATTTTAGTAATATTAAAAAAAATAACAACTTTTTTTTCTTCCCGACTTAAGAGCATATAAAACTGTCCACAATAAATTCGAACTTTTTTCATTATGTTTAATTATTGTGATCAATAATGTATTTCTATAAATAACCGAAATTAAATCTGTAAGTTTCTATGTACCTATTTTACTGCTTACGTAGAAACTTACAGTAACTACTATAATATATTACTACTTACGTCTTCTTGCCTCATCCACATCATTATTCAGACAGTGAAACTTCCCTCTCATTCTTCGTAAAAACTTAGAGATGTACTCGTAATTCTAACTAGCCTAAAAATTCGCATAATAAATTGGCAAAAACCTTAGACAGAACCAAATAGAGGTAGAGTGATGCTTAATTACACTTGAGGTAGTGGACCACTGAAGTACCTATACCTACTAAGTTTTACGATATTTAAAACGCTTCCCGGGTAGGTTTCCACCACCAGCCCCTTAGCACATCTTGCATTGTTTTTTAAATGAAAAATAGTTTATTTAATTGTTTTTATTCCAATACATAATAAGTAAGAAAGCTCCTTCTTAAGTAAATGTTTACTTGTGACAGAAGGCTGCAGAGCTCTTCAGTATTTGACAAGATAGTTATAAACCAATGTGTTTAATAACAACTTGCAGCTACCCGCTTCTTTTAGAGTGTTTTGATGAAATAGAGAAGAAGATATATTATGCTCGCCCCCAAGAGCACACTTCCGTGTGCAAGTTAATTTGAAATGTACTCGTATAAAAAGGCCATGGTCTGGAGTAGCCCTAGCATGTCAAAACCCCTCAAAGCGTCCAATAAACTTTGCGCGCAGTCACGCGCCCATCACACCATACGGCACACACGGACAGGCGCGTGCGTTCTATGACATGGGAGCTGGCTGCAACAATATTTCATTAGTTTAAAAATCGTATTTACATTCAGCTGAAGTGAACAAAGAAGTGGATTGAGAAGTGAACAGGACGATTATACTCGATACTTCTTATACTCCTGCCATTACCATTTTACCAGGGGATTTTGGTGCGGAAGCAGTGTAAGCGGCAGTCCGTGTTTACAATCCGGTACGTACTAACTACCCGTTAGTACGTACTACTCTAGTCGCACTTAGATGTCATTCGAGAGAACATGAACATGCATTCTAACACCATGACAAAAGAGGCTTGGTCAGATGTTTGTGAGCACTCTGGTAAAGAAGAAGAAGAATGCAACAATGAACGATTCTGCGCCACCGGCATTTAGCGGACTCCTACGACTTTCACCAGTTTTCAGTCCGGCTCGTGGGGACCTACCCACGCTCCACGCTGCGCCTTCTGGTACACAGTTGCCATTCGAGAACCTTTCTGCCTCAACAGCCTTCAGTTCTACGCACAATGTGCCCAGCCGACTGTTAAATTAAGCGATTTGGAGAACGAGGTCGGGTTACTTTGGTTCTGCTGGACGTAGATCTCTCCTATTAACTATGCGTAAAGACGGCAACAACCCATAATCGCCACGCTGGGCATGCGGATTGGCGACCGCAGTAATGTGTCCATTATGATGACGCTGCTGCCCTTCATCAATTCTTAACAAATTCTTAACAGAGTCAGTGAAATTTCAATCCCTTAGCCGACTCTTACTCCACCCACGGGAAAATCACGGGGAGTTGGGATGGTGACAAATGTATTCTTACTCCCGTCACCACACCGCGTATTTTCTGGTCATCAAGATTTCTAGCATAGCCCTCTCCATTGTCCTTAGGATGACTTTGACCCTTTTGAGAGATATTTAATAATTTTGAGCCCACTCCTGGTCTATCCAGGACTGTCGTCCGATACGAGCGTTCGTGCCGCCGCCCGCGGGCGGATCGCGAACGCCATCTTTATAAGGTGGTAAAACATATATTTAATGTTAGACCTGCGCACGCTCACACCGCGGGTTAGGTTAAGATTTTGTTAGATTACGGATGGTGGGAGTTTTTTAGTTCATAGTTTCCAAAGGTTTTTGTCCCGAATAGGAATAGCAATGTATACCTTAGTTGCAGAACTTTATTTATTTATTTATTTAATCTTTATTGCACAAAAGAAAACCTTTATGTTCAAAAGGCGAACTTAATGCCAAAAGGCATTCTCTACCAGTCAACCTTAAGGCAAAGCAGAGAACTTTCTCAAAATTACTTTAAACTTTTATTAGAAAATTCTCATGTGCTTGCAATGGTAACCTTCTCTTTATAATAAGGACTTATTATGCCATATTTTCACACTGACGACTAATTACCCTTACAAAAAGGCCAAAGAAATTTACCTTAAGGCTTCAAAGAACAATACCAAGAAATTTCCAAAAATAAAACCAGATGGTGATAGTTTTGGGAGTCGGTGAAGATGCCATTAAAAAAAGAACAGTCTTGCAAAACATTTTGCTTAATTAGGTAACAAATTATGTTAAGTAGTGGGTAGGTACTACATACGAATATTTTTTTCAAAAATGTACATGTTTAATGTGTATGTTTGTTAATGTTACACGTAAATAATTTTAAGGAAGAAAATAGTGAGATGATTGTAACTTCAATTTAGGTATCATCTCTTTTAATTTTAATCCAATGGATACCAGAACCAAACTTGAGTGTTTATGTTAGAATACCTGCCCCTTTCTGAATTTATAGTAAGTACAACAATACATTTTCGCTCTATATTGACAAATCGAAACTACCCTAACTTTTAAGTCGGCCAGACAATTAAACGCCTAAATCCCGCCATATTTTAGGGGTCCGAGAGGGGGTCAGTGAGGGGGGTGGTCAGTGTTTGTGATTTGTAAATGGGCAGACCTTAGCCCTTCCTGGAGACGGGGATATATCACGTAACGGAATGATAACTTGGTTTTGGGGACAACTATAGAGAGGATACAACGGGAGCTTTCCTAAATCAGACGCGCTATTCAGTAAATTGCTCATCTAAACTTCGTATAATGTCCTGTAGTACTATTTTACAATTTATTGACCTAAAAATACGACACTAATTTTAACCATACGTAAACATAGCGTCAAATAATTGGATCACGCTTAAAACATACGCAAATTTTCTTTTTAATCAAGTAGGAGGTAGCTAGGAAACACTTGATGCTTGTAAATTGATTGATTGTCGTTGATTTTATGAAAATATTCTAGTAATTCTGTTATGGGTGCTGTTAATTTTGTTTACCTCGAATATAACAAGTTTAAACATTTTAAACTTGCTTAATTCAATATTAACAACCTGTTATTATCTAAACTATTTTAAATTGTATCTATTTTACAATGGACTATGGAAAATATCATCACGGGGCAGGTTTATTCACACCCATTGCTGAAGTGGTCATATTTTTTTCATTGACACAATGAGAACACAGAAAAAATATTGTCATAGCGAAGAAAGCCCACTTAAAACTGCCACTGTAATTAGAAGGCCAATTTGAAACTGTCACACTAAAATCGCCACAGTCACACCTCACCATCTTCATAAAATCCACCACCCACAACCGTCTGACGAGATATCTTAAGGGCACAAAGGTTCCCAAGCAAATTGCCAAAGTGTAGCGTCCGAACAGAAACACATTATCTGGACTCGAAGGCTGTGTGCCGGAGATTTATTAGTTTAGACCTTAGATGACTACTCCATTTCCGTGGAGATAAATCGTTGAATTTAGGATTGTTTTGGAGTATTGTCAGATTATAAAGACGATTCGTAGGTATGCTGGATTGAAATTAAAAATAAAAAGGGAGAAGAGGATGGTATTTCACCACTCTGAAATCCGGCTTATAATGTTGGTGTTAGTACTCATACATACAGTGGTGAATTAATTCATAAACTGTCCATGCAATTTTTAACCCCACTGTACAAGATGAATATTTACCTGGTGAAATCACCACGCCTTTCAAATGGATTATCCATTATTTTTACTAGAAACCCTCAATTCAGACCTTACTGCGCATTATATAATTAAAATTACACGACTTATCTTCTCATGAATTAACTACTAATAAAACTAAATTTTTATTCGTATTTAATTTCTAAAATGTATAGGTACATACTTATTAGTAGCTATTACCTACTGTACCTATATAAACAATTGGATTCCTAGACCACTCGAAAATTGTGCCAGTGTCTTGATAAATAAAATCGTTAGTCTGTTATTTACTACGAATAATTATTTTAGAATGGTTTAATGTTCTAATTGATTGAGTGTTAGTAAAAGTCAGTCAACAGACCTTACATTTAGATTTGCCTACAACCTACAAATAATACGCGATAAATAAAAGCACATTAAATATAGGTCAACCCACATTTGAATAACTATCGCCACTTAATTCTTCAGCCGCGTCCGGCGGAAGTCCAACTTGGACGGACTCAAACTCGACCGGAAGTGGATGGAACGCCGACATATATTTCGAATTTCGAACCGCTATTGTCCGTTGGATTTCGATATTCGAAGTGAGCTCTGATATGCATTATTGTGCCTAATGTTTTGTATTTTACCTGAAAATGTTTCGTTATTTTATGTTTGCTATTAGAATACTACCTACAACTACCTACGTAGTTTAGGCAGTTTTTGGCTTCATATTTTTATTAGAAAAAGGCCGAAAACCAAGGTGACCGGTGATCTGGTTAAACTAGATATTGTAAAACCTTTCATTTCTCATAATCAAGAGAAACCTAGGAGCTAGGTTTGGAAACACAGATATATGTAGTTGGTTTAATCAGAGATTCAGGATGAAAATTTTTCGTTAACCCTTTATCGCAGCGGTCTCAAAAACGACCACCTTGTAACACTGTGTTTTTGTATTTTTTTCTTATACAGATTTTTTGTACTGCTGGATGGCGTTGAGGTTAAAATCCAGGATTTTTGAGTCTTCCCCGTTTAAGAATCAAACTTTTGAATATTAAAATCGAAGCCAATTTTGGCCGACATCTGGGACTAATTTTCACTAAAGTTACGGAAAAAATGATTTATTGTTGTCATAAAGATGTAAAGGTATCATACAAAATTATGAATAGGTACTTAAAGATTTTCACACATACTTGAAGTCCTAAACCTTTTTGACGGTTCTATCAGGCGCATTTAAAATAGTACATTACGACAAGAAGTTAACAAAACAATCAATATAGGTAACGGCTAGGCTAGGTACAAAAGAAGTAAAATACCCCTACCCCGCCATAATGCCCTGGCCACGACATTGGTCTAAGGCGACCGCGGCAGCGGCGAGCGGGGCGGCGAAAACGGTCTAAGCGGTGAGCATGCCACGACAACGGTCTAAGCGCCTAAGCGGTGAGCGAATGGGACGTAATCAAAGGATGCAAAATATCATTATCAAAAGTGGCCCTTCAGTGTCTCTAAATTATTATTTATAAATTATTTTGTAAGCAATCCTATTTAATATACAATAATATTAAACTTACCGCTCTGATTCGGAAAATGTTCTTTTATTTCTTCCCATAACCGTTTTATCACATGCCGCAACTTGTGT
The DNA here is from genome assembly GCA_025490895.1 of Thaumatotibia leucotreta. NCBI lineage: Eukaryota > Metazoa > Arthropoda > Insecta > Lepidoptera > Tortricidae > Thaumatotibia > Thaumatotibia leucotreta. Next base: position 16,149 of record JALPQI010022673.1, read on the forward strand.
TGCGAATGCTGTGCCATCCACAAGGCAGGCCTATTTAAAATTTTACTTATAAACGCCTCTGTGTCCAACATCGCGGAGCGAATAAAACAAAATGTTTTGATCTTTAAAATTCCGCCCGATACGTGCCGCCGCTAAGACCGTTTGCGCCGCTCGATGTCGTGGCATGGCTCAAACCGCCAGTGCGTTTATGCCCTGGCCACGACATTGGTCTAAGGCGACTGGCTAAGGCGATCAGCGGCGAGCGAATTAAACAAAATCAAGACCGCTAAAGAAGCATGCCACGACAATTCGCTGTGGGCAAAATCGCGCGCGAATTTACTTGCGCGACCGGCTAAGGCGACCAGCGGCGCGGCGGGCGGCGAGATTAAACGCACTGGCGGTTTGAGCCATGCCACGACATCGAGCGGCGCGAACGGTCTTAGCGGCGGCACGTATCGGGCGGAATTTTAAAGATCAAAACATTTTGTTTTATTCGCTCCGCGATGTTGGACACAGAGGCGTTTATAAGTAAAATTTTAAATAGGCCTGCCTTGTGGATGGCACAGCATTCGCAACACAAGTTGCGGCATGTGATAAAACGGTTATGGGAAGAAATAAAAGAACATTTTCCGAATCAGAGCGGTAAGTTTAATATTATTGTATATTAAATAGGATTGCTTACAAAATAATTTATAAATAATAATTTAGAGACACTGAAGGGCCACTTTTGATAATGATATTTTGCATCCTTTGATTACGTCCCATTCGCTCACCGCTTAGGCGCTTAGACCGTTGTCGTGGCATGCTCACCGCTTAGACCGTTTTCGCCGCCCCGCTCGCCGCTGCCGCGGTCGCCTTAGACCAATGTCGTGGCCAGGGCATTAATCTCGCCGCCCGCCGCGCCGCTGGTCGCCTTAGCCGGTCGCGCAAGTAAATTCGCGCGCGATTTAGCCCACAGCGAATTGTCGTGGCATGCTTCTTTAGCGGTCTTGATTTTGTTTAATTCGCTCGCCGCTGATCGCCTTAGCCAGTCGCCTTAGACCAATGTCGTGGCCAGGGCATAATGGTACGCGGAACTCTTTTTGCGCGAGTTCGACTGTCGACTGGTGCTTAGCTGGTTTTTTTTATTTGGAGATGTTATTGCAACGTGAAGCGTATGAAAATATTACTTTTATACTCATGAATATTATTTTCGCGGAATTGTAGGTAGTCGTACAAATACACAATCTTTCTGAAGCGGTTATTACGACAGTTCGAGGAAAAATTATTTGTTTTAATTTTTCATGCTAGCAATGGCGCGCTTGGACAGCAAGTGTGATGAAAAATCTATTTACTATTATTATGAGCATAATTAAAAAGAAGTTTTGGGTACCTACTAAACCGAAAATGATCAAATTATTGCTAGTCGAAAACGTAAACAATGCAACGATACGAGGTACTTTTGAAAATTATTTTTGAGTTTTTGGGTTTCCGTTGATTTCTTAAGTTTTATTGACTTTAAAGTACCTAACCAATTAAATAAGATGGCTAAGTACCTACTGATTTTTCAATCCCCTGTTAACCGTACGTATCTGTCAAATAAATTTTAGCTCTATGCTTTATTGACTGATGACCTGAGATAAGGATGGTGATAATTATAAGTAACAGATATTTTTAACCGAGGATTGAAAAATCAGTCCTAAATGGAACATAAATCAAATTCATTGTCTATACGTTTATGTTTGTTGGATAGTCAAAGACAAAGTCAAATGATTCTTTATTCAAATTGGGATAGCAACAAACTCTTTTGAATGGTCTAAGTTACACATAAATTAAAACTACTTCCGATTCTTACCCTGCACCACTGACTCGAGAAGAACTAGTAAAGGTTACACCAAATGAGCGAATGCTCATTCTATGGTTTACTAATGTTTGGCAAATAATTTTTCCCAAAGTATCACATCGCAAACTATTTTTCCCAAATTTTCATTTGGCAAAAATTCAATTGTCAAAACTACCTATCGCAATTTTACAGTTAGCAAGCCTTTTCGTTGGCAAGCGATTGTTTAGCAAAGAATTACTTGGTCGTTTTTATTTTCCCCAAAATATTTTTTGGCAAATGCATCGTTTGGCGTAACATACTAATCCCAAAATATTGTATGGCATACGATTTATACCGCATATACAATATTACATCGCAACCAATTTTTCGGGTACAGTTTGAGGCGAATTTTATGTTTTTTTTTTAATAAAAGCTCACACGGGGTTTTATATTATGTTGATAAACAATTAAAAGTCGGGTTCTAAACAGTAATTTAGATGAAACTGATGAGGGAACGCAATGCCGAGGGAATAACAAAACAGTCGGTTCTGGCACTCGCCGGCCGCTGCCGCGGCACGCTCGCTTCGCTCGCTCGGCTCGTGCGCTGTATGGTCGCAGTTTCACCTAACACTCCTCCTCGCTTCGCTCGTCGTCGTACCTAACGGTGGCTCTGGGATAGTTTTTTTATGAAAATTAAAATAAAAATATAGTTTTTTTTATCCGTGGCTATCTGTGCCTTCTTAGTACCTACCAATAAAAAATATGAATAGTGATCATTATGGTGGATTTTATTTTCTCACTTCATTCATTATGATACCAATTATTCATGAAATACGTTTTTTGTTCCAGGCAAGTTCAAGCCAAGGGTTGTGCAAAAAAGTACGAAATTCCTGTATAGACCTACGAACTTAAAAATAATATTATCATTTGCCAGGCTTTTGCTATAAGAAGAACTTGCGAAGTATCAAATTTGGGAATTTTTTTTTTTGGATTTTAACTTATGACAAAATAAAACATTTGCTTAATAAAATCTTGACGAAATGAAACTTTGCAAAATAAAAATTTGCCAAATGAATAAAATGAGAAATGTAACTTTGCTAAAGATTTGTTTGGGAAATGAGACTATTGCGATAAGTTATTTGGGAAGTCATATTTGGGAAACATAATTTGCCAAATGGCAGTACACCTCATTCTATCCCCCACTCTACGAAATTAACGAATGTTGACGAATTACGTCTTGGATTACGAACGAATTTCGTAGAGTGGGCATAGAATTAAAGTATAACGCAGTGTAAGATAATAAATTCATTATAGCACGTGCAAATGTTTTATTTATGCTAGTCTTCGACCATTCCAATAATCACAATAGACAAACACTCCAACCCGAACGTTTCTGACCCCTCCCCCCTAATTAGTTTACGAACGTTATTTGCATACGTCCACTAGCGAACGTTTGTTTTTCGAATTTGGACCGCCCGAATGCTTCCGAACTTTACCGAACAATAACTCGGCGCCATAGATTAAAAAGACTGATATCTTAGGAAGTTCGTAAGACATGTGTCTTTTTAGTTTTGAGGTGTGTTAACTTGGTCAAGATGTTTCGAGCCGTTAATTTAGTTTGCTTTGATGAGGGTCGGACCTTTTAAGGAATCCTTCAGGTACGGTCAGCAAATCTGGGACAAATATTGGTTCTGTATTGTTGGGTGAGCTTGATAAGGCAATTATAATTAGATGGGTATAATTATAAGTCTAGATTACTGTATAAGTAAGACACAGAACCCCGAAAATGTGATATTGAGACTACCTGGAGATGTCATCATTATTCATTTTAATATTTTTGTGGAACAACTCAAATTGTTTTATTAAATATTTATTCAAAATATAAAAGATACGTTTATGTTTATCACTTACTGAAATACTGCATTACCTAGTAGCACCACTCGGGGTTATGGCATAAGCGGCGAAAGCTGAGGACTTAATGGACTCGGTATTTTTTCTTTCGTATATATAACATTTAATTTCAACAACGCAACGGTTGACTTAAAATCCATCACAGACATTTAGGCACGAGATCAGAGATAGAGAGGAAGTTTATTATAGTATTGATATTATTATTTTGTCAATACCAATTATGAAAAGTAAATGATCCAAGATGGTAAAATAAGAAGACATACTACTACAATGAAGAAGGTTAAATAAAAGTCCATAAGTATGGAGCAATAGATATAAATATCAACCACAGCTTATACGCAGTGTGTACTTTATTTCGTGGACCAGCCTTATGTTATGAGAGACTTAGTAAGGAAAAAAATGCTAGACATTTCAAGCACTCTGTCTCGTCCAAACATATACATCGCGCGAGCCTTAATAAATCCACCTCCAAGGCGTTAATTGTATCACATTTCACTCAAGCGTTCTTAAGAAGTCTTAAAGCAAAATGAGAAAAACCAATTTCTCGTTGCCGCAGTAACAGCTTAAAAGCACAATTATATATTCCACGTCAGTGGACTGTGGAACAATGAAGTTAATCCATCAGGTCTTGCCCCCGGGCGTGGGCACAGATAAGACAAGGGCCCGTATCCCGCCTTCTTGGGTCGCCACCCTTGGCAGAATGGTGGCGCAGAGCGGTCAAATCGCATTTTGAGAGATAGTTTGAGTGCTAGTTGGAGATTTCAATGAAATTGTTATTTTATCTTCATCTTCAGCTTCTCTCAGTTCTTGTTATCG
>JALPQI010022674.1:0-17947 GCA_025490895.1 Thaumatotibia leucotreta
TCAGTTTAAATCATAATCAGTACTTTTATTACGAGTCTCAGACGGTTTTCTCGAGTCATCGTGGGGATTATAGATGGTCTGTCAGATAGTGGATTTAAAGCGACTTTGTTGCAGTGGCTCAATGCTTGTAAATTGTAATTATTAGCACTTAGATGACGTTATTTTGATCACATAAGAGTCGAGAATGACCGGCTAATTCCAACACGTGTACTTATTTACATAATTAAGCAGTATAGTCGCACATTTTTTATTTAAAGTGCCAATGAATATTTTGTGAGAGCGTAAATTAATATCTGTCTGAATTCAACTTTAACGAAACGCTTACGCCAACCGCAAATTTATCATCTAGAATTTTGATAAACGAAAGAAAATTGCTCAAGGTTTTGACTGGTGGAATTTATTAACAGAATTACTCACAGACAATGAGGAATATTTAGACGCGGCAAAGACAAATTGTCGGAGTTATTGTTGAGATAAACAGTGGAGACGAAAATGAATGCATTAGTGGGGCTGGCTTTGATGAGATCTTCGCGGGAAGTTTACACAATAATGCGCCCTATAAATCTTGTTTTATAATAAACATTCCGTTCTGCCTGAGTTATCTACATAATAAGTAAAAATTTTACGCTACCATGCACAAATCACCTCGGTCTAATTATACTAGGCATATGTTATAATAGTAATTAATATATATTTGTTTGTAATTAAGATAAATTAATTCCTTTATGTCGACATGGGCAAAATTATACATTAACCAGAAACATACCCATCTCGTCAATCGTCTTACAATTTTTTTTCAAACCCTAATGCACTCATCGTGGGCGCAATTACTTGTGTTGTGGCCACCAACATTGCCAGCATCGTTTAAAATATCTACTGATTCTCATATTTGACTTACACGTCGAAAACAAAAGAACAACTTAATTACTCCAAAAGCTAATTACAAATGTACTTCAAGTACATTCCTAGAATCCGCATTGTCTACCAAAACCCTCAATCCAGGCCAGAAACAATGAAAGATAACACACGAACAAAAGATAGAGGATAGAGCTAATTATTCATCATTAGCACCCTCGCGATGATGTATGGGCCCATCCATCATGGCTTTGTTTCGTAAGTCACTGTTGATTCATCATGAATCTTATTGCAATGGGGTAGGGTTTACCAACGTTCTGTGTCGTTCAAGGAAGTTCAAATGCGATTTTAACTGTCTGTCTTAGTGGCTGTCGGTGTTTCAAAGAGTGAAGTATTATGGACTGAAAATAATAATGCGCAATGTATAGCGGAAATATGTGGAATGGTAATGTTTTTCTAGGTGATATATTGTACCTCGTGCCAGACAGTAAAAAAACTTACAATTAATATCAAAATATATTATTAGGGAATATTAACCCTTAACCACCTACGTGCGGTCTCACAGACACTGGATTATACAAAATTGACAATAACTGAACGCAAGTACATCGCTCACGCCTCTGTGACCTTGTACCTTTGCCCAGCCCCTCCGCAGTGCTGGCCATGCTGTCGACTCGTTCAGACGTGCACTCATTTGGATTTGGTAAGCAATAAAGTAGCATCGGCGGTCCGTGAGACCGCATGTAGGTGGTTACGATACATTTTGTAAGGGTCTCAGAGACCGCACGTAGGTGGTTGTTTTACTTAGATTTCATGAAAATTGTTACTATTTATGACACAGTTTTGAAAAAAGGTTAAAATTTATGAAGAAACCGGCAGAAAAATTAGAGAGACCCCATTTGTAGCGTCCTGCAAATAATCAGCGTCTTCCGCGGGACGGGAAATTTTTTTTGAATTTGAATGTTCGAATATATTGTGTGTCGACGGCAGACAAGAATGGTTATTTTAAAAGCATGTAATTTTACAAAAATATCTTGTTTGTAACCAAATTTGATAGTTTAATACCATTTTTGATTACTCAATTTTATTTTTTTATAATGAAAAGATTTATATTAATGTTCTTTAATTTTGTAATCTCATATCCTGATGGATACTTAGTTTTGTAATCGAAAATACAACAAGTTAATAAATATGTTAAGTTTGAAATAGAAAATGTTGATTACATATTTTTATATTCTTGTTGGTTAATAAATGCCTGAAACAATTTAAAATGTATTTAATATAATTAAATCCCATTCAGCCACTCCAAACTAAATAAATCAGGTCCCATAAGAAGAAGCGGTCTCCATGACCGCACGTAGGTGGTTGTGTGATACAAACAGGACGTAGGTAGTCAAGGGTTAAGGAATAAGTCTATCTCGGTCGGTATTTGGGGTACTAAATTCTACTAAAATCCGGTTTCTAAGAAATACAAATCCCAAAGTATTAATAAATGTTATTTAAACATTGTAAATATTAATAATAAATGTTATTTAAATATTGTAAATATTTCATTTTTAAAATACTTACAATATTTCAAAATACATATTTTATTTTTCATCCCGACGTTAGATCGTTGACGACTCCGCGTTCAAATAAATTTTGATATTGTTAAGTGTTCGAAACGTAGGGATAAGTTAAATTTAATTAATACAGGCGAGTTTATCCGTTGTTATAGTTTTATCCCAATACAATTCTCATTAATCATTAGGTACCCTTACCTAACATAAATACTTCAGGAAATTGAATGACCGTTTTAATAATTTATAATTTACTTTTATCTACAGGAATATCACAATTTCCCTGTTATGTATTCAGAAGCGGTAATGTAATGACCTATATTAAGAGACCGGTGTCTGTGGCTGTATCATAATGTTAACATTAAAGTACAGGCAGAGTACAGTGCATCATAATGTTGACATTAAAGTATCGTCGTCATGATATTAATTTTAACATTATGAAGTCAACTTCTTTTTGTTGTTTTTTTTTTCAATAAATATTAATTGTAGGATATCCTTACTCAAATTGAGTGATTTCAACTGATTTGAATTTTTATATTTAGAGGTAATTACTTAGTGGATATCAATGAAAATAAAGGTAAATGTCATTCTAAACTAATGATATGGATGTAGATAAAGTTATGTATGTGACTGTACATAATTAGGCATTAAACACTCGTGTGATCTTATTATGAAACTCGCCTACGGCTCGTTTCATAAAACCACACTCATGTTTAATGCCTCTTATTATGCGCCAGCCACATAAATAACTATTACTGTACTAGTACATACTATGGACAAATGTCTAAAATAAATGATTTGAATTTGAAAATTTTATAAAATAGTTGATAAGCGACTATCAAAATTTAACTACATTTAGCATAAAAATAAACATTTTAGATGAAATTAATTCATAAAATAGATTACAGGTATTCCCAGGCAAGCATGTCCTTAAAAAATCAAATGCAAGAAAGCCAAAATAAAACAGTCAATTTGTGTTCGAAATTCTAATACAAGCCTTATTCAGATACTTCCTTTTATGATAATACAAATACCTGCCATAGCGACTTCCTTTCAACTCCTAATTGAATTAGAATTTTATAAATGGCTCAGACAACATGAATATGATGATTGGACATTACGAAAACACAACCCACTTGTCATGTTTGAAATAAAATAATGAGCTCGAAAAAACGTATTTTGCTTACAGCTGTCATTTTATCCCTACGACTTGACATAACTAGTTTAATAAATACGGACAAAAAAGCTTGTTACTGCCCTCATCAAGAGCTGTCAAATTAATTGACAGTTCATGTAACTGACGTGTGTCAGCTGTTTTGAATTTAAAACGAAATTAATTATACAATCAATCAAACGACGTGTCACGGCCGCAAAGGTGTTGCTTTCCGCGCGAAATGCCAATCAATGTACAAAATGTTCGCCCAAGCTCGCTAGCAACACTTCCGAAAAGGCCTTCTATAACTTCAACCACTTCAATATTATAAACTTTGTTTACAGGAAGTTTGAGTTTAGTATTCAATAAACATGGAATGAGACTTATATTGTTTGATACGTGAAGCTGTCGGTAGTTTTAACAACCCGATTCGCCACACTATAATCGAGCGGAGTCAAATAAACCGAGCTCAAGGTAAGTCAAAGGAGTTTTACAAGGAGAAATTTTATGTTCCCTTGTCATTTCACGCGCGTTTAACGTTAATTCGCACGTCTGGCTGTTGCGTTTTAATTTCCTCGGTCGGAAATCGGCGGGCACATGTTTAATGTCAGCCGCCATAAAATTTACGACCAAGCGAAAAGAGAAAGGAATTGAGAAATAAAACTGTTCGTATTCAAAATAACATAATATATTTTATCGGCAACGTTTATGATGTAAAAATTTATGGCTGATTCATTCTCGATATAATAAATTATAAATCTTTATCCGGTCGTAAAGATATTTTAGTAACTGTTTTGAAAATCAAGAATATTCTTTTTATCGTCCAATTAAGTTACGTAGTTACACGCTTCTATTATAAAACGCGTCTCGTTATCCGCTATTCTGTTTCCATTTTCGAGATCAAGTTTTTAAATAGAATTGTCTAAAAACCGCAACCGGCCAGTGCCCGATCCATTATTCATCGATGCTTTCTTGCCGCCGCTCGATTCTCCGCGGTATCGCTCGATCAGAATCGATTTACACTAGTTAGGCATCAATAAAGTCGCCGCCTTGGCTTATCGCCCAATTTGTTCCCGATAGTTGCGGAAACAATCGACGATAGCTCGCGTGATTGCCGGAGATCAAATTATTTGATATCGGAACCTGTTGATAGTGTGAAAAATAGATGGGATTTAATCCAATCTTTGAAATGAGCGGAACGAAAGCATTGTAATTTAGACTTAGAAACACTAATTTTGTAATGCAATTTTTCGAAACGGGTGATCAAAATATACCAAGAACATTTTTTCTTTCACCACTTGTTTGGCAGGATAATAATAGGCATGTCTCTTCGTAAATAATATGTGTCTAGCTACGCAAAGCTAATGTAATGAACTGTTTGTTGTATTTCTGGGCTGACACGATCACACGACCTTCAAACCTTCAAGAATCTTCAGGTATCCATGCCTAGGATGGCTGGTAGCGGATTCGCTAGGAATCCATGGGTAAGTTCCTATGACATACTCAAACACTCCTTTACAGTAAATTGACGTAAGTTATTTATTGGAAAACCTGAAACAAAATCATGTTTCACCTCTACAGAAGACTTAAAATTTCGTAAAAACACATAACTTGAAGTACCTAAGTTCCCTAATATTGTTTGAATAACATTGTCCATGCAAAGTATTTGCTATCTTCATCTTAGAAATGAAAAATAGCGAATCAATTTTAGATTCGGAATAATAGATTTTATCTAATAAAATGCGACTATGCATCATTAAACTAGTAGTTTTTTAAATATAGCATAGCGGTAATAATACCGCTATGCTATATTTAAAAAACTACTAGTTTAATATAGCTATAAAGCTGTCATAGGTATTTAGCTATAAAGCTATCATAGGTAGTTTAATTATATTAGTTCCTTATTCTCAGTAGGTAGGTAGGTACTAGGTAATGTTTCTCAACTTGAATCGGCGCCGTATCAAGGGGGTGTCACTCCGCGATTCCGTCGCGCGGGCGCAAGTACATGCAGACCGCCCCGTCGCCGTGGTCTATTCAATGGTTGGCGCGCGCTGTCTCGGAACGCACGTTTAAATTTACAACGCTGGCTCGTCACGTACAGCGAAATATATCGTTTGCAAATATTAGGATTATTTTGTACATGTGCATCTTAAATGAAAACGCCGAAAATATACTGCATAGCAGCATGTTGCAATAATAATAATGTTAATTTTCATGACGCGTTTTTCGCACAGCCGATGCGTTTGAGAGATACTAAAAAGTAAGGAACATAATAATATACTTATTACCTACATTCGTAGTAAATTTAATTCTAAGAAACTCAAGTCAATTAAAGACAAAACGGTTTATTTTCGGACAAATTTGTCAGTAAAAAAGCGGCACATTTAAATAATGTAAAAAACTTCGTTCTCACATACTATTATTTAATTTCGCGCCTTTTGTCCTAAGTCCTAACATAGAGAAAATGCCGTGTTACGTCTGCCTTACGATTGTGATTAAACCATTACTTATTTATGCTGCTTTTGTAATGAATGCGTAGGTACCTAACGTAATTCTTTCTTTTTAAATGCATTAAACAGATATATTAATTTCTGCACACCTCACATACTGTCTACAGATATTTTTAGAACGTTCGTGTTATTATCAGGATTATTCGGATGGATATTCACCTAAAGTTAGCAAAGTCGTGTTGCTATCTCACTCACACCTCAAACAATGCCGCCCGGACACGCGCGGCCGAAGCACAAAGAAATATTTTTGAATCACGTGTATGAAATGCGTAGATAAATTCTATAATCACGCATCACGCATGAACTAAATAAATTGTTCAATTAGCTATCAAGACGAATGCTATTAACGCCGTAGATATCATTGCAGTAATGTATTTGTCAGACGCCTCATAGCGCTGTTCGTTATTTTATTAGTGTTTAATAATTGACAACCCTGTTTTCGACGGTGAGCGGCTTATAAGCGACCTTTCCGCCACGCAATACGGCCCATTTTAGCTGCTCGCGTCGCCTCGCGCGTCGTTTTGTTTGGTAATAATAATTGTGTAGGCACATAAAAAGCCGGCATTTGTGAACATCAAAGCAGTGAAGCTTCTGTACTTTATATATTCTGTGGCCGTATAAAGAAATGATTTCCTAAGTCCGACAAACAATACGTTTATCTTAATAATAAATCTCTATTCAATTAAATAATGGTACATTAATATCGCAAAGTTACAACACTGTCGCAATTGACTTGCTACTAATAGATTGTTACGAGTACTTGAACATCGGTTTATTCTCAGATGAATTATATGTCACTGAAATAACTGAACGATTGTAACATAGGTACTATTAAATTAACTATTATTTTCTCTGTATAAAAGGATGTAAGGATGAACAATATTGCTTTGCTCTTCCGCGATATTCTGTATAATATATAAGTTAGTATACTGTAAGTTTTTTGTATATAACGTAAAGGTGAATTTAGATCAACAATTTTCGACGAATCACGTTTTGTGTAACGAACGAATTTCGTAGAATGGGGTACAGCATGAACATTCGCTCGTTTAGTCTTAAGCCACCTTAACCTGATACCGTTGGAGTAATTTCTTAAGGACCTAACAGAAAAATTTACATCCTACTTTGTCATACGTAATACATTACATAGTTTAGCGCACAGTGTATTACCACATGATGACCATTATGTCACGGTCGATCATTACTTTATTAACTATGCGATACTGAACTTGTTCAAATTAGTGTTCGTATCACTTTGATGATTTTATTGACTACGTTTTGATACTAAAGACAAAACTTGTAATTAAATTCCTATATTGAATTAATTACTTGTTATCCATGTCTGTATGAATATTCGGTTACATCATAAATACAGGCTGCATTAAGATTTAAGAGATTTTTAAGAGAGCTTAAATATGATCATAAAAGGTAGTTTTTGAGAAAACAAACCATTCTTTCGCAAAATTGGACTACCAAATAGACAAACAAAATAGGTACTGTCTGCGAGATCTAAGAATGAAATTTTGACAGTTATAATTATGTTTAATCCTTATTTAATATGAGGGTAAGACTCATCATTTTTCCAAGACTTAACGTCATATACAGTGTGTTACCATGACCCAGGCTTTTACGAAAATGGGTAATAATACGCATTACTGGCAATCGTTTTCAAGTATTAAGAGTTGACAAATATTTAAATTAATTGTATAATTATTTTTATTTCGTTCGAACGATCAATGTAACGCGTGTAGGTACTGCTTAGTTGTCAAACGTTGCAAGTGGCTGCGATCTGTCATTGTCAAGTGCCAATTAACGATTTATTTTGAAGTACATTGCTTCTCAATTAACTTTTCTTAGAAAGTTAATTACTTTTAAAATTAGGATTTTTAAACAAATAATGCACATGGTTTGGCTAAGAATCTGCATCTCAATCCTAGGTTCAAATAAAAGCCTGCATCATGTTAACACACTGTATATACTCATTTCTAAACTGTCAATTTATCGTTCTTAGAAATCGGCAACTATATTTTACTTAATCTTGTGAATTTCATTGACACCTAAATTCAAATCCATTATCTACAACTAATTCGTTGACCATTTCGATCATTATGGTAATTTACATAAACCCATATATTTAGCATGCTATTATCGTTTATCCGTAGGTTAACCCTTACCATAGTTTTACAACCGCCGCGCCTCGTGGTGACAATAAGAATGCATTTGTCACCACTCCAACTCTTCCCGTGGGTGTCGTAAGAGTCGACTAAAGGTGCATTTAGATCAAACGAGCATTCGCTCATTCTATCCCCCAGTCTTCGAAATCAACGAATTTCGACGAATCACGAATTGTGTAACGAACGAATTTCGTAGAGTAGGGGATAGAATGAGTGAATGCTCGTTTAGTCTAAATGCACCTTTAGGGATTCAAGTGTCACTGGTCATTAATTTATTGATGATGCGCAGCAGCGTCATCATAGTGGATACACTATTGCGACCGCCAACCAGCTTGCCCAGCGTTGCGATTGTGGGCAGTACCTAATGCGTCCAATAGATAATAGGAGATCCCTGTGAGAGGCCTGGGAGAGTCACTATCATCAGTCTATTTCAGTCCAGCAGTGGACTGAAATAGACTGATGATAGTGATGATATGATAATAATAACGAAGGACAACTTGTGACGAGCTGATGGGCAGTAACGACCCCACGGACCCGAATGCTACCGAGAGAGTCAGGGTTCTGACTCCGGCGTGTCTTCGTCAGTCGGTCGGAGTGGAACCCCAAGGGGAACCGTTGAACTCTCAGCTCTGGCTTGCCTTAATGGCGGTCCAGAGAGGACTCATCAGAGCTATATGCTCCAGGGGTGGAAGTGTAAATTTTCTTAAGTCGCAGAAAGCGATGTACACGACACGACTACACTCCTGAGTCACCTACACCGAAGTTGCCCCTGGCTGTCTCTTATGTGTGTAAAATAGGAGATCTGAGACTAACCTAAATACACAACTTGACTTTAACATGTAAAAGAGCTTGTAAAATGTAATCGTAATGAGGATATTATCACTGTTTTCTAGTATTCAAATAGCAATGGCACTTCAGCATAGCAACCTCATCATACTATACACTACAAAATACACTCACTATACACTCATTATACTATACACTACAAAATCAACGAATTTCGACGAATCACGTTTTGTATAATTTCGTAGAGCGGGGGATAGAACGAGAATTCGCTCGTTTGGTCTAAATCCACCTGAGATAAACTACTGCGATGGTCAATCTGCTTACGCAGCATGGTGATTATGGGCATTTACCTCCTAATGCGTCCATACGCGTGGTTAATAGGATATAGGCTAATGGTGTGTCTGGTGTGAAGTCGATTCAGGATTGTTCATGTCCATCAGCTAAGCTATCATCATATCAGCCGAAAGACGTTCACTGCTGAACATAGGCCTCCCCCAAAGATTGCCACATTGGTCATGTGCCACCCACATCCAGCGGCCATCGGTTCTACGCGCAATGTGCCCCGCCCACTGCCACTTCAGTTTAGCGATTCGGAGAGCTACTTCGGTTACTTTGGTTCTACTGCGGATGGTCTCATTTTTAATCCGATCTCGCAGAGAGGCTCCTAGCATAGCTCTCCATTACCCTTTGGGTGAATTTGAGCCTTCTTATGAGGCCCATTGTAAGCGACCACGTTTCACTCCCATATGTCATCACTGGCAACACACACTGATTAAAGACTTTCGTCTTCAAACACTGCGGAATATTGGACTAAGCTAAGCTATGATCATCTTAAAACTGTCACTGACATTCATAGTAAGTGTTATCGTGATCGGGATCTAGACAGGCGTTTAGCTGCCGAGTCGTGTCATGTGGGTCTAGATTTATAGTCTGGCGAACCGCTAAGCCATAACTTGTTGTCAATGGACATCTGAGAACTGTCAAGCTTTGCTTGTCTAATGACAGTCTAGGGAAAAGGTTTTGAATTTGTATGAACCAATGGCTTATGCTTATACTATTTGAACTTGATTTAGTCGGTTTTCATAGGTTTGAACAATTAGATAGTTTAGTGAGTCCAAGAAGTAATAAGGAAGCTTTATTGGCAATTCCGTTGTTATTTTCTTAATGATTGTCAATACCGAACTTTTAAGTGTGTTTATTTATATAGAAATATCAAGTTTTTTTTAATTTAATGAAAAAGTAAAAGGTTATTTGATGGGTCCACGGAAAAAACATGTCCAGTGCTTAAAAAATCAGGGCAAATTCTCAGCTTATTCTGTTAAAAGTAAGGTGGTTTTTCCTTCTGTAATTTGAATTGACTAGAGATGCTCTTTCCGTTGACCCTTCATTTATACTATTTTGTTGAGCTTGTAGATTTTAAATATAGGATAATAAGTATATTCTCTGTATTTATATTAAATCAAATTTTTGTTTCGTTTTTAATTAATGCATGTTAGCAGTAAGATGTTATAAAACTATTATTTGAAAAAAGAAAGTCCCGCTGAGTTTCTTGCCGGATTCTTCTCAGGCAGTGGTGTAGGGTTAGAACCGGAGGTAGTTTTCTTTCTCTCATTCACTATTTAGTTTAACGATTCAAAGCGCTCGTTGCTGGGCCTAATTGAATAAAGAATATTTTGACTTTGATATTCATTTAATATTCTATTTATATACCATAAATACCCATACAAAATAAATATTTTTAAAATTTTCAGTAACTGAAAATCCATTTCTTCTAATAATTATATGTGACTTCGTATACCTACATATGGGAGGGAGAACGCCAAAGGCATGGAACAGAGGTGTGGTGGTATTGTTCTTCAAAAAAGGTGACAACGCTTTATTGAAGAACTACCGACCCATATCACTTTTGAGCCATGTCTATAAGCTGTTTTCAAGAGTCATTACGAATCGTCTTGCACGCAGGCTTGATGACTTCCAGCCTCCCGAACAAGCCGGGTTCCGAAGAGGCTTTAGTACCGTAGACCACATCCATACGCTTCGCCAGGTTATACAGAAGACCGAAGAATATAACCTGCCCCTCTGTTTAGCGTTTGTGGACTACGAGAAAGCCTTCGATTCGATCGAAACCTGGGCAGTACTACAGTCTCTCCAACGGTGCCAAGTCGACTACCGCTATATCGAGGTGTTGAAGTGTTTGTACGAGAGCGCCACAATGTCAGTCCGACTCCAAGACCAGAGCTCGAAGCCTATTCTGCTGCAGCGGGGAGTTAGGCAGGGAGATGTCATCTCCCCTAAGCTGTTTACCGCTGCACTGGAGGATGTCTTTAAGACTCTGGACTGGAGAAGGCTGGGTATCAACATAAACGGCGAGTACCTCACTCACCTTCGATTCGCTGACGATATAGTAGTCTTGGCTGAAACCTTGGAGGACTTAAGTACTATGCTCGTTGGTTGAGACCAAGCTCAGACTCAAGACTCAGTAAAGCCTCCGAGCGAGTTGGTCTTAAGATGAACATGGATAAGACGAAAATCATGTCAAATTCCCATGTAGCACCAACTCCCGTAATAATCGGAGACTTTACACTCGAAGTTGTAGACGAATATATATACCTAGGACAAACTATCCAGTTAGGTAGGTCCAACTTCGAGAAAGAGGTCAATCGTCGAATCCGACTCGGTTGGACAGCGTTCGGGAAGCTACAACACATATTTTCGTCCAATATTCCGCAGTGTTTGAAGACGAAAGTCTTTGATCAGTGTGTGTTGCCAGTGATGACATACGGTACTGAAACGTGGCCGCTTACAATGGGCCTCATAAGAAGGCTCAAAGTCACCCAAAGGGCAATGGAGAGGGCTATGCTAGGAGTCTCTCTGCGTGATCGAATTAAAAATGAGACCATCCGCAGCAGAACCAAAGTAACCTAAATAGCTCTCCGAATCGCTAAACTGAAGTGGCAGTGGGCGGGGCACATTGCGCGTAGAACCGATGGCCGTTGGGGCGGGAAGGTTCTTGAGTGGCGGCCACGTACCGGAAGGCGTAGCGTGGGTAGGCCCCCCACAAGGTGGACTGATGACCTGGTGAAGGTCGCAGGAGTCCGCTGGATGCGGGTGGCGCAGGACCTGTCATTGTGGCAATCTTTGGGGGAGGCCTATGTTCAGCAGTGGACGTCTTTCGGCTGATGTGATGATGATGATGATGATACCTACATATACATCCTTCGATAAAATGTATACCTTCTGTTCGTCAGTTGAAAACAAATATAACAGGCCAAGAGCATGTCAGGCCATGCCCAGTGTAGGGTTCCGTAGTTATTCAAAAACGGCTGGGCCGATTATGTTCAAAATAGTTTTATTTTAAAATATTCTATAGGCCCATTATTCATGATTTTTTGGGCAAACGGATCAAAAGTTAGAGGGGAGGGACAGTTTTTTTTTCTTCTGGAGCTATTATCTCCGAAAATATTTACTTTTAAGACCAGAAGAGCCATTAAAAAAATCATCTCCACTTCACCAATTGGGGTGGTCATCATCATCATCACCATATCAGCCGAAAGACGTCCACTGCTGAACATAGGCCTCCCCCAATGATTGCCACAATGACCGGTCCTGCGCCACCATTGGGGTGGTACCCGACAAAAAAATATTTTTTGTACTTTTTATTGTACCACTTTGTTGGCATGATTAATATGTATACCTGTACCAAATTGCAGAATTCTAGTATTAACGGCCACTGAGCTATGCTGCGGAAAGATGGACATGGCGAAATTATAAGGGTTCCGTTTTTGCCATTTTGGCTACGGAACCCTAAAAAGTGTAGGTAAACGAATGTTGCTGACTTTCCATAGTATTTGTAAAACAAGTTATGTTACATGGGTCAATCACTTTTTTTATGTCACTCGTTGCCATGGTTACGTTCTCCTGGGTTACCCTTAAATTCACAGTTTAATGGCATTAAAATTGACAAAACTTTGAATTTATTGACAGTTATGGGGCCCTTCCAAGGTGGGTCACCCACTAATCATGATAGTAGACAATGTAGTACACTTTCCCCTAGCAAACTATCACACTGTTGTCCCCTGGGTGATGTGACAGAATAACAACATAAAAAAGTGATTGACCCACATAATTATGTACTTTTATGCTAATACTAATAAAAATCAATAATTTTAACTAAAACTGTATGTCAACTCATGGTTTGGGATTTAAATTGCTGTTAAAACCAAGATTGTGTTATAAAAATGCGTGATTATGAAATAGGTTTGTTTATACTTTTTTGGTTTTGACGAACAGACAAAGGAATACGACAAGGCGACACAATTCCAATACACAATAATATTGAAACAAAACAAACGCGAAAAACAAAAACCAGTCAACTTTCCAGTTTCGTCAAAAAACCAGCGCCGCGGTGGGTGCAATCATGCGTCATAATCTTGACAGGCGACATGTTGCCTGACAAGTCGGGGGACATGTCGTCTGACAGGTCACGTGACGGCCGGATTATGCCTGATGGATTAATTTGTTGACGGTCCGTATTTGCCTTTTAGAGCATGGTGGTATTAGTGTCAAAATGGGGTAATTTTAGCTTTTGGTGGGTGATGGTGATTGGAATTGAGGTTTTTAAGTTGATATTGTAATTAAACTCGTAAGGATCATTCTATTTTTAGGACAAGTGATATAAGAACCCAGTGTCCTAAAAAAAGGACATTTACATAATAAAACACATATTTCTTTGAAAAATATGACGTCATGGGCCGTTATGAATAAATTTTGTTGTCCTAAAAATGGGACGTTGGGCCTTACGAGGTTACTCACCTCAGTAATGGCTCCAATGGAAGACCAGCGCTGGACTGTGATTACAGCACAGCAATATGCTGAATTGGAGACCATTTTGTGGCACTTAGTTTTCTTACATTTATGTTTATTTGGGTTTTAATGTGTACATATGTTGTGTCACAAATAAATGTTTTTTTTTTTCTTTCTTTTCTTTCTTTCTTAAACTTGGGTACTATACCTAAAGGGTTTCCCATAACTATGGGACATGAAAGGAAAGTACCTGAAATGGCTTAAATATCGTAGATAGGGCATTTTTTTCAAAGAAGACTCTACAACTCTACATTCAAAGACTTTCTAAAAATTACTTGCTTCATAATTAAAACTGAACTATAAAAATAAGTTTAAGGTAAAGTACATTTATTCACATTATGACTTCTTAATTTATGAGTTTTTTACAACTGGAACGCGAGGAAAATGTTAAAACTGCAATTAAGCATGTCATAAAATAATAAGCCAACGACTTCACATTTAAATTCATGTTATTACAATACGAATAAACCCTTACTATACATTTACCTTGAAAAATAAAAATTATAAGTGAGTGTAAATCTTAAGCTGAGTTTACACTTGCATGTCTTACTGCCGCAAGTTTTGGTAAGAGTGAGAGGCAAATAATAATATAATTCTTCCTTGCATATAAAATTGCAGCAATGACTTGGAGCAGGATCGGTCATTGTGGCAATCAAAAGTTTCTGTTTGATCCAATGGTTGACTGGTAGAGAATGTCATAAGGTATTAAGTCCGCCATTTGTATTTTTTTCATTAATTGTGCAATAAAGCTTAAATCAATAAAATAAATAAACAAATCTGTGAGGTAGGCCTATGTTTAGCAGTGGACGTCTTTGGGCTGATATGATGATGATAGGAAAGAGTTATGGCTATAGAAAAATTCATTCGAATACGAAACTACCGAGTAGACTAGGCTAGGCTGATCATTTATCCAAAATATATTATTATCAAACAAAGCATGTAAAAATATACCCACATGTTGAATACAAAAACATTACCTCCCAAATGGTCGGGTAAAGAACCCATTAGCGCCATTAAAGAATACTCTAGAACAAACCGAGTTATAATGACTTAACAGTCGCATTAACACCGAGGTAATGACACAAACAATAGACTGATCCCAATTACCGTGTTACTGGTCACAGACCATTTATACTAGAATGGACTATTTTTTTGAATAAGCTATAGTCTTGCACTACCGGTAAATTTAAATTCACGAAAGCTGGCACGAATGAATCGAGTAAGTGGCAGAAAGTATATTTGTGTGGATGTCTTAATGACAGTAGATACAGGTTAGTATAGTACGAGTACGACCGCATACACACAATGATAGATGTCATTCATTTCATACATTCCATTTGTGCCAGCTTTAGTGGATTTACCTGTACCTGGGGACAAACCTCGTGATATCCACTAATCCTCAATATCTGTTCCCTCTTTTAAAAAACAAATACAAAAGTATATTATATATAGTATATTCTAACACCCTTATTCATAATCGTCTCGTAACTTTACAATCTGCTAAGTATTGTTTGCCCCTTTTCGCACTTATAAACATATTGATAAGATCGAAAGGGACAAATAATGCTTAGCGGCTAAGCTTGCTAAGTTATGAGACATTTATAAATAAACAGGTTTTACAAATCGTCGGGGATAGTTCAATATCGAGTAAATATCAACGCAGATAGAGTACAAATATCAAACAATTGACACTCAAATTGAACCTAATTGAATTTGTTAGTTACACAATACTACCCCCGACGAAATATTGTATATAGCTAACATAATTATCTATATACTTCTATTAGTTCTAGTTTAGAATCTACAGTCCAAAAAACGTATGACAGCGTAAATGCACGAGTCGAATAATGTTGCGCCAGCACTAAACGCAATGAGGCGTCCTATTTCGTTATTTCTAAATAGCGGTGTCTAAAAAGTGATCTGTGGCGAGTTTACAGGAGTGACGTCGCGTGACACTTGACAGGTGACAGTTTGACAGATTGCGGTCATGCAACATGTAATAACAATCACATGAATTACTGAATATTTACTGGTACTAGATGGGGATTCAAAATTTCAAACTGTGCAATATTTTATTCGCAACACTTTTTATCGTTTTATTTTACTAAATACAATTACATACGTATTTTGATTTAGCTCAATTAATAAACAAATTTACTCTTCCATTCCATTTAGTGACCGTCATATATAATTGGTATTTGGAAAAAAAATAAGATGTATATATATTCAGACCATTTCTAATGGAACAACGTTTTATTTGGCCTCATGTCCTTAGTAATAGTTATACGAAATGATTATAATTATTATCTGCTGTACTCTCAAATCAGGAATGACGGACTAAGCCTGCTCGAAATTTAAAATGTAGGTTCGCAGTACCTACTAGGCCCCCCTACGAGTACATATATGAAATGTTCATTAATTATAAATTATAATTATTTTAATGTGAATTTTGACGCACGGGTACTTTTGTAGGCGCAACGACGAGTTTATTAGAACAATATATAGAACTTTTACCTAATGTTATTTCGAGCCTCGTCTGCCAACAAACCATAAATACCTACTCTGGTTATGCGGAAGTCGTGATATAGTTCTAAGTTTTGTGTCTGAATTTGTTTTTATTATTGACTCAAGTTTGAAAGAGAAAAGACAGAAAAGTTGGTTAAATTTATTTTGAGTTGACCGTACAATAATGTACTACTACATTGAACTGTATCTACATGAGTACGTCAGGACATGTCATGGCGTGTGAGTGATGGCGTGCGGCGTTACCACCTGATTTATTACTTCCCGTACCGTTGGCAGCACTGGGCTTTACCACAGTTCATAAAAGAGCTAGCTGTTTCACCACGTTGAAAGGTGCCACAATTATAAAATATCCCTATTACAATGAGTAATAGGGATATTTTTAGTAATATAGCGATTTTACAATCGGCCTCCGTAGGCTATGGTACGTACACGTACGATGGTCCATGAATGTTTGGATTATTTTATACATTTCTAGTTATAACTTTGAGTCTGTTACGAAAACTTTCTCTCTCCTATTTAAGAGCTTTGCTCTTGTCGGTGTAGCTCAAAGCATGCTCTCCACTTTCCTCGATCCCAAGCCATCTCTTTCAGGTTTTGATACGACGTGACTTTCACGTTCTCCTTGATTTGTTCAATGTAATTTCTCCTTGGTCTTCCTCTTCCACGCCTTCCTTCAATCTTCCCCTCCATTATGCATTTTATGAGATTGTCATGTCGTATCAGATGGCCCAACATCCTACCTCTTCTGTTCTTACGAAAACTTTATTGAGCAACAAATAAATAATTTATACAATAGCCTTATTTTTTTACAATTTTTAAAGAGAAAATAATAATTCAAAGAACACATTATTGATAAAATATACATATTAGATGTCATTATACCAAAGAAAAAATACAGAGTTTGCCAACGCCAGAGGTGGTATTGCCCTCCGGCGTTGATAAACTCGGCATTTTTGGTACTATGATATCTGGAGGCTTAGCCAAGTTGCCAATCGCTAACGCTTAGTAGCATATCGTAGTTTTCCCTCTCTGTCGCTCTTTCATATTAGTGCGACAACGACAGTAAGCTGCCTTTCATTTACGATTGACGAATAAGCGTTAGCGATTGGGAACTTGTCTAAGCACCCTGATATTTATAATTTATATACCATATGATGTAGTCTTAATACTTAAGAAACAGAACTCAAACATATTAAACAAAACAATTTGAGTTGTTCCGCAAACATAAATACATTATTTACGTAGAGTTTGCTTTACAAAATCAACATTTTACAACCAATACTTAAAAGGTACTTAAGTCTGAATCTTCTACCTGATATTCGATCGATATCACATTAGGTATGACCTTTGTATTGATTTCATACGATCAAATGTTCGTTGCTTAAACTACAGTAGATATAGTTTCAATATGACTAAATTGATAAACGTCATATCGCCTCCACGCTTATAGTCTTTCCGATTTGGCGCATGCCATGACTAACGCATGACGTCACGGAACGCAGACTAGTCGAAACGTGAAATTCG
>JALPQI010022675.1:0-16904 GCA_025490895.1 Thaumatotibia leucotreta
GGTCAATCTTTCAGTTGCAATTTGGTTTGCTGTCAGTACGAAAAAAGAACACTAATTTCAAATTCCCCGTGTTTTTACATGACATGTTGATGTGTGCGTGACTTCAACTCTCGTGGAACTATCTATGGCTGGGTGAATCAACTTTTTTATGTCTGTTATTGCCATGTTTACGGTCGCCTGAGTCACGCTGGTTTTATTCAAAATGATGCTACTTAAACTATACCAATATGCATTTTCTGGTGTTAATAAGCCCTTTCCTTAATGAGCCACCTGGACATGGACTAGATGCATGTTTGCATGTGCATAATTTTCATTACAACCAGCGTAACTCAGATGACCGTAACTATGGTCATGACAGACAAAAAAAATTGATTCGCCCACCTACATTTATTTATCAATACCTAACCTTTGTTATCTTTTATGTTCACCTTATATAATTAAAATGTCATTTATAAAAAAAGCTATACAATGGTATGGCACTGTGTATGCAAGAATACACCTAAAGAAGATAGTATGTAAGTAAATGCAAACTTTAACAAAAGAATGGCCCAGCCATACAAGAGAAATATCCAAAATTGATAATAGATTTTTTTACCTACTATGCGGGAATGAAAGTTGATCTCAGTTTGTCCGAAAACTTTACAAGACTAAATGGGCATTATATTTATATTTGTCAACGATGTTGCGCTGATGCGGCCCTATTTTCTCACTGCGGTAGTTGTATTTGGCCAATTTCTGTTAAAAGCACAGGTCATACACGATGAACGTGAGGTAAGCGAGTATAGCGGGCATGTCCCACCCGAACAACGAGATAACTTTGAATACCCGCTCTAGGTAGTTATATTTCGCCCTTGATTTCTCACTGCGGTAGGTATATAGGATTTTTTCTGATAAAAGCACAGCTCGTATACTATGAACGTGACGTAAGCGAGCATTGCGGGCACATCCCATCCGAATAGAGCTACCGCTATCAATACCCGCTCCAGGTAGTTATACTTCGCCCTTGATTTCTCACTGCGGTAGGTATATAGGATATTTTCTGTTAAAAGCACAGCTCACAATAAGCGAGCTTGGCGGGGAAAATATCCCACCCGAATAGGGCTACCACTATCAATACCCGCTCCAGGTAGTTATATTATGTCCCTCCTATTTCTCGCTGCGGTAGGTATAATAGTTTATTTATGTTAAAAGCATAACTCGTATACGATGAACGTGACGTAAGCGAGCATAGCGGGCACATCCCATCCGAATAGAGCTACCGCTATCAATACCCGCTCCAGGTAGTTATACTTCGCCCCCAATTTCTCGCTGCGGTAGGTATAATAGTTTATTTATGTTAAAAGCACAGCTCGTACACGATGAACGTGACGTAAGCAAGCATAGCGGGCACATCCCATCCGAATAGAGCTACCGCTATCAATACCCGCTCCAGGTAGTTATACTTCGCCCCTGATTTCTTACTGCGGTAGGTGTAGTTGTTCTTACCAAGAGTGCGAACGAGCCATGGGGCGACGGTGTGCTTCTGGTTCATGGCGGCTTGCACCTCGTTGAGGGCTGTGTTCAGCTGGTGGCTTAACTCCTGGAATTTTTAAAGATGTGTGAATGTAGTGTGGATAGACTACAAATGTACTTCATTAAGTACAGTAAGTTAAATTTTCTACTCTATTCAGTCGTAACGAAGTCCAAGTGTGGCAGACCACATGTTTTTTGACTCTACAGATCGATTATAAAAATAATAAATATCTTGGGACATCACACACAAATCGATATAGTCCCAGAATAAGTTTAATTAAGGCTTGTGATGTGGGTACCAGGCGACGATATATTTAATAGATTGATACATACGAATACCTAAAGACATCGACAGCCATGACCAAGTAACAAATGTTTGTGATAAATAAATACAAATAATGCCCTTGCCGGGATTCGAACCCGGAACCTCCAGCTTCGTAGGCAGGGTCACTACCAACTAGGCTACAGAGGCTGACATTGCAATACGCGTAATAATTATTGTTGCCACCACAGTTGAAATTCTGTCTCTTTGAAGTCTCTTGTCGACATTTGCATCCGTGATGCTACAGAAGCGCTCTTGAGGACGTTGTTACCGAGCTTCAAGCTAAGTCGGTAGTGAACCTGCCTGCAAAGCTGGGTTCAGATCCCGGGCACCTCTTTATTACTTCATAAGAAGCTCACGAGCTAACTTGACTTGAGCCAGTTCGAGCTCAGTCAACGGGCTCGGTTGAGCGTGTGTCGCTACTGGTTGTGTCTTGTTGCTCTACAGATGTTCAAACATGAGGGAGATATATCAGTGACTATAGCTCACATACTCGTACCTCAGGGCCTCAAGATACCAGTATGTTACCAGTGATAACTTACGTGCTCCTTCACTATCGGCCGCATCTCAAAGCTCAAAGTCACTCAACGAGCTATAAAGAGGGCTATGCTCGAGGTTTCTCTACGTGAAAATAAGGAGTCCCGTAGACGAACAAAACTCACCGATATAGCCCTCCGGGTTAGCAAGCTGAAGTGGCAAAGGCAAGCCACATTGCACGCAAAGCAGATGCTCGATGGCGTCGAAAAGTGCTAGAGTCCACTCTACTCTGGACCACGGTTTGGCAAACGCAGTGTGAACGTCCTCCCACAAGATGGACAGACGATCTTATGAAGATCGCTGGAAGACGTTGGATGCAGGATGCAGGTCGCTTCCAATTGGTGTAAGTGGCGGAGGCCTCTGTTCAGCAGTGGACGTCTTATGGCAGAAATGATAATGATGATGATAGCTCACCTGGTTGCTGCACTGAGCTTCGACGAAAGACAACTTCACTTGGGCCAGTTCGAGCTCCAAGTCGCGAACAGTCAGTCGATGTGTCGCTACTGGAGTCTTGTTGCTCTACAGAGTATCGAACATGGAGATATATCAGTGACGGTAGCTCACCTGGTTGCTGCACTGAGCCGTGACGAGAACCAACTTCACTTGAGCCAGTTCGAGCTCCAAGTCGCGAACAGTCAGTCGATGTGTCGCTACTGGAGTCTTGTTGGTCTACAGAGTATCGAACATGGAGATGTATCAGTGACGGTAGCTCACCTGGTTGCTGCACTGAGCTTCGACGAGAGCCAACTTCACTTGGGCCAGTTCGAGCTCCAAATCACGAACTCGCTGCCTCAGTTGGGCCTCTGTGTCGCTGCTGGTCTCCTTGTTATCGCCCTCTTGTTCGGTTTCTTTAGATGAAAACATGAAATCGTTACATTAGTAAATGACCCACCTAAGGCCCCGCGATACAAGAGAAATAATTTTGTAATGTTAAGAAAGTAAATTAGTTTTAGGTAATCTGAAAATATTACGAGCCAAGATACATGCATCGTTTTTCAAATTGGATATAATTTAAGATTATTTGTTGTTAGTATTTTTTAAACGAACTAAATACTTATTAACAAATAATCTTAACCACGTAGGACCATGAGCTTTAGAAGGATAGACAAGTATATTTTAAGCCCAGAAATTACCATGGCAAATATTTCCTTTCTATTCCAATAAGTGGATGATGATTTTAGGTAACAAAATGAATTAAAGTTTTACTACATATGCGTTCAAATGCATCATACTTTTATACGTTTTGTTGCAAGTTAAAATAAAATAGACCAAAAATAGATTTTATGATTTACCATCTTTGTTGTCCTTCTGTGATATTTTAACGCTGCAGTTGGCGCAAGCTTTAGCGCAATCCTAAAAAAAACAATAAATTTGG
This sequence comes from Thaumatotibia leucotreta, assembly GCA_025490895.1. NCBI lineage: Eukaryota > Metazoa > Arthropoda > Insecta > Lepidoptera > Tortricidae > Thaumatotibia > Thaumatotibia leucotreta. Next base: position 3,747 of record JALPQI010022675.1, read on the forward strand.
TTATTAGCTATGTTCATGCAGTGTTTGGTGTGGCGGTAGATAATTGAATAATTTTACTGCGGTGGTAAATACTTATATAAATAATTGTGATATATTACAGTTATTTATACCGCGACTGTATAGTCGTGTACAATAATTTATAAATTATTTAACGAAACTCTCCATCCATTTTCTAAAGATTGACAGGCCAGTGGCCATACAGTAAGTTCATCTATTATACGCTGAGGTATAAGTACAGCTTGCAGTAAAAAGATACTTCCAAAGTAATAAAATATGTCCCCCCCTCCCCCCTTTAACTTCTACAAACAAAAACAGCGAGTTAAAACTATCTTATGTCCTTTCTCGAGTGTCAAACTAGGTATCTCAATACGGACAGAATATCATGACGGTTACGGAATGCAGGTCTACTACAGCGAAAATCGAAATTCGGAAATTTTGAGGATTTTTCTCACTCAAACGAAGGCGTCATTAGAGTGAGAGACAAATCCTCGAAATCGACGAATTTTGTTTCTCGCGGTAGGGCCGCTGGTGACGCATCGTATTTCTACCATTTTTTCTGCAAGCTCCTGAATACTAGACGTATTTACTGATTTTACAGTCGCCGTCCGATGTATCGTAGCGTGCCGAGCGCTCAAAAGTATCTGAACACGCGTCTATCGTCATGGCAATAAAGGAGTGTTCAGATATTTTTGAACACTCCAGACGCTACGATATATCTGATGGCGACTGTATAAACAAGTTTATCAGTAAGAGGGTCACGTGTTACCTGCATGTGGTGCAGCTGTTTGTCGAGCCTAGCACAAATGTCGCGGTAGTCGCGCGCGACTTCCGCGTGATGGGCTGTCTCCTTGCGGGCCGTTTCGAACGACGCGCGGGACTAAAACAGTTTTCACATGTTAAGAGGACATTGGAGCCTTGGATATTATCATTTCAGCATTTATAAAAGTAAAACCTACATTTACACGGCCAAGTCAGCATCGACGGCTTTCATTGATAATATTATTAAATTTCGAAAATAGGAAAATTTCAAATGCGTTTTCACACTCATAATCATAAAACATATATATCGTATATTACAAAAAAAAGGTGAAAAAAAAGGAAGAAGAAAGAAAAAACGTTTATTCGAGACACAGTAGAAGCAAACCAAAACAGTAAACACGAAATTTTGTCTCGAAATGGCCAAAACTCAGTCATGAACATTAGATTTTTAGATTGATAGATTCCAATACGGCAATGTTTTTCTTAATGTTCTGTCACCATAATAATTGGTGACGCGGGGTATTTCATATTTTTGCACGGCCACTGATTTTGTGTTATGATTATTTCCTACTCGTGTTGAGATATGTTCTATATTGCTATGGTTTTGCTTTCAGGTTTTTTGTGTTTCAAACTGTGTCTAAAAAAATCCTTACCTCAGCCAGCTGAATCTCTAAGATCTCTTTTTCCTTCTGCAGCTGATTATTGGTGGTCTTCAGCCGCTCCAGTTCGTCGTTGAACTTCTCTTTCTCTGCCGCTTCTGTGATAAAAATCGATTCAGTTTAGTCACACGTCGTACCTCACCTCCTCATCAGTCTGTCTCAGTCCAGTGCTGGACGTAGGCCTCTCCTACTAACTATGCGTATACACGCATTAGGAGGTAAATGTCAATCACCACGATGGGCAAGCGGATTGGCGATCGCAGTATTGTGTCCACTATGATCACGCTGCTGCCCATCATCAATCAAATTAAAGACTGGTCAGTGATACTTCTATCCCTTAGTCGACTCTTACGACTCCCGCGGGAAGAGTTGGAGTGGTGACAAATGTATTCTGACTGCCGTCACCACACGGCAACCACATTGCGATAAATTGTGTAAAACGAACGCGTTGATGCTCGCAAGGTCGTATAGCGAATCAAAACTTGCAAGGCTCAATCGGAACTTTGACGGCTTAGACATAGGGGCTGTGACCCACGCTCCGGGTCGTATCTGGTGCAGAGGATAACATGTACAGCGTGAAAACGGTTGCCAGAGTAATGGGAACTTTTGGCCGGATGCGGTTCCGGGCGGTTTGGTTTAAAATGTTGCGGCTTGACTATACTAGCATAAGGGAAAAGGACGAAGCCTGTACCTTATACCTATATGAGGAAACCTGCGCTGTGAAAGTCTTTGTTCATTTTTTTTCCTATTTTAGCGCACCCATCGGTCATGTAAAATATACAATTAGTACGCACATAACTAAGTACCTAATTAATTATTAATTTAGGGCATTTTCACTTCTAGGGACACCCAATTAACTTCGATGTCAGCTTTGTAACGACAATTAAGCATTAAATATTAACAAAAATAAAGTAGTAAAAATATCAAGAAAGAATACGCGTACGTATATTCAGTATAAAAACACGAATAAAGGGGATTTACGTAAATATTTCATGCTTAATTGTCGTTACAAAGCTAACATCGAAGTTGACTTTTTTGTGAGAGTTAAGCTAATTGGGTGTCCACAGAAGTGAAAATGCCCTTAAACAAACGAACTGCACGAAAAAAGTTGATTGGCCCTTATATTTTGTTCATAGTTCTTAAGAGATTCAAGCGGATTATCTGTTAGTCCGCAACCATTAAGTGTCAATGTTTTTTTTTTTATGTTGGCACAACAAAGTGGCTCCACTCCACCTGATCGTAAGTGAAAAGTAGAGCCCAAATCGCGGCGGAAACGAACAGGAGACAATCAGTAACCTGTTAGTTGCCACCGCCTTGCTGGCCCGCTAGATGCTTCTTCACGCTTCGTTTAAAGGGTCCCAACTTATAGGTATGCGGAAACACATGTGCCGGACGCACCTTTGACGAATTTCTCGTACTCCTGCTGGTATTTCTGAAGGCGCCGCTGCGGCACTTTGATGCTGCAGGCTAGTTTAATCACGTGCTGAGTGGCTTCCTCGGAGCGGCATTTCTTCGGCAACGTTACCCTGTCAACGTTACAAGTCAGTTTTATAAAAAATAACGTAATAAACAATGGCTGGAATACGTATGTTACCCAAAACTGTAATTTTCCCAATAGTAACATCATTCACAAAAGGTAACTTTCCCTATAGTAACATCATTCCCAAACGGCAATTTTCCCTACAGTAACATCATTCCCAAACGGTAATTTTCCCTGTAGTAACATCATTCCCAAACGGTAATTTTCCCTATAGTAACATCATTCCCAAATGGTAATTTTCCCTATAGTAACATTGGGAAGTTATCGGGAATAGCCTATCTCTAGGCCTGGGTGCTTAGACAAGTTGCCAATCGCTAACGCTTAATCGTCAATCATAGACGAAAGGCAGCTAACTGTCTTTGTCGCACTAATATGGAAGAGTGACAGAGGGGGAAAACTACGATACGCTACTAAGCGTTGGCGATTAGCAACTTGGCTAAGCATTCTGAATCTTTACGACAAACGTTAATGACTGTCGCAAATGTGTCCTAGTGTTTTTACGTCGACGTTGGCCGTAAGCGGAATTTACAGCCAAAGCGGATTATTTGGTGATTATTTGTAAACTTCAGGTCGCATTGAGAGCATTCCATTAAAACATTTCGTAAGCGACTGTCTTTTCAATACTTTTGAAAAATTAAATTAGAAAGCTGAGTAACGGTATAATAATAACAACATGTCTAGGCTTTAAGATTGACAGTGTTTCCAGCAGCTAGCATATTTATTAGGGTAGCTACCATAGCGACATGTAAGCGAATAAAAGTAGATATCTTCGTAGAGTGCTCCATTGGCCATAAGAGATGCCTATATTAGTATAGGTAAATTCACTAAAGCTGGCACGAATGGAATGAATTAAATGAATGACATCTATCATTGTGTGTATGCGGTCGTCTTATACCAACCTGTATCTACTGTCATTAAGACATCCACACATAGATACTTTCTGTCACTTACTCGATCCATTCGTGCCAGCTTTCGTGAATGTACCTGTATAGTAGCAGTACTGAATTAGGCTGGTGTTGTGACTGGTCTGTAGTGGTCTAACGATTTACCTGAAGTACTTGAGGACTCCCTCGAAGTCGTGCTGCAGAAGGTCGCGACGGGAGCGCGTCAGGAGAGCCAGCGCGACTTGGAACAAAGTGTTGATGCCTTGCAGCAGGAACACGTCCAGCTATGCTATTCTCTTATTGACACATTCGACGCTGCGTTCGTCAACGAGCTCAATGTCGAGACAGCCTTGTCTAAAATCATAGCTGTTTGATTTGACATTAGGAATCGAGGCTGTGAGCGAGGTTGTGGGCGAGTTCGTCCCTGTTTTTCGTTAGAGAATACGAAGTTCATACATTAAACGTCAAACTTTCGACGCAATGTAGTTCCAGCTCACGCCGCATTCGTCGCCGAGCACTAGTGTCGTTTAAAGTACATTAGTGAATACCATTTTTAGGATCGACGCTGCCGCAGCACTGACACAGCGCTGACAGCAAGGCGGTTTCCTTAGTGAATAACATTGCTGAATGTGTGACTAGTCTGTAGTGGTCTAACGATTTACCTGAAGTACTTGAGGACTCCCTCGAAGTCGTGCTGCAGAAGGTCGCGACGGGAGCGCGTCAGGAGAGCCAGCGCGACTTGGAACAGCGTGTTGATGCCTTGCAGCAGGAACACGTCCAGAATATGGTACACCTGGGATAGTAAACGTGTTAGATTCTTCTGTCAAGGCTGTTGCTTATAGGCTTTTACTTATAGAAGAGTGCAATATTATTTTTGAGGGGCGTTTTGAAGGTAGCCATGGGAAAAAGAATTTTGTAATAGAAAAATCAAAAAAAAATAATCGGTGTTATAACACCTAGTACGGTGAAATTATAACACCGATTCTTTCTTAACTTCTTATGCGCAACAGACAACATAATAGAAATCAAAATAAGGCAGGAAGGTTACAGATCGCGGCGCGCCGGTACTATATCTCTACAGGCTTGCGCTGCCGCGAGTCATTCTATAAATATTTGTCGACGGTGTTGCGCCGAAATATGCGCGGTGTCCGCTATGTCCTATGATGATGATGGGTAATCTTGACACAATTGAACAATTATGTTTGGGCGCACTTTTGAGCATTTTGGCTTTAGACGTCCATGTTATATATGGTCGCAGTTGGGAAGGCAACGTAACTGCCAAAAAAATCAAAGATTTGTAATTTTTTATGATAAAAAAACTGTGATTTTAAAGGTTCCCCGAGAGAACGAAACCGAGTGACATAAAAAAGTGATTGATCCATACGCATATCACTATATAATACTTACCAGAGGTAGAGGGAACCTGGCCGTGAACACAGTGAGGAACCACTGCGACGCGAACATGTGCGGTTCGACTCCCAGCTGCTGGAAGTGGGCGCGAAGGTCCGGCAACTGGACCTGAGGAGAGATGGAGTAATGATCGTTAAGTGGAAAGAAGTTGATTGAGGCCGAGACTACCGCGCACCGTGCGGTTTCAGAGGAACTTCCTCCCGCGGACGGTCCGTCTGTGGAATGAGCCGAGGTTTTCCCATGGACTACAGTATGGGGTTCTTCAAAAGAGGAGTGTACAAGTTCTTATTGGGTCGGCAACGCGCATATGACACCCCTGGGGTTGCAGGCGCCCATAGGCTACGGTAACTGCTTTCCATCAGGCGAGCCGTATGCTTGTTTGCCACCGACGTGGTATATAAAAAAAAACTAACAGGTGATTACGGGGTCGTGATCCCAACTGTGAAAAACGTGTTGAGTACTTTATGAACAAGGTTTCCCATGGAACAAATATAAACATCACGAAAATTTATTTGATTTCATACTGACCGGTGCTGAAGTGTTATTTCGTATCATAATTATGTAAACACATTTCGCAAGGATTAGTATGCAAAAATACACATCAATGAACTCGAACTTTACTAATCTTAAAGTCTCTTTGTTCATATACATCCCATGAGAAACCTTGTTCAAAAATACCATATTATCACATTTTTCACATATTATCTTGCAAACAACACCTATCTAATGGATTTTACATTGATATTAGACTTAAATACAGGCAAAATAGTTTTCTAACACGTGCCAGTCGAAATCTTAATGAATTGTCGAAACATTTAGATATTGATATATTTAATAGTAAAGTGAATTACGTGCGGCGTAAATTAGTTGAGCGGTATTTTGAGTGAGCGTTTACCGTTTTCCTTTTAAGTTTTTCTTATGTATATACCTAACTGATTTTTTGTTGTTGTTCCTGTTTTGCATTGTTGCAATTGTACTTTCAGTTAAGTTACTTTAATTTGTATCTAGAGTTTGGTTTAGAAGTGCGGACCTGTGAGTTCGTGAGTGTTACCGGTTTTTTTTTTGTTATCGTGGAAGTATCTGTGAGTCCCTATAATTGGCTTCCTGTTTCCAGTTTAAATTTTATTATTGTTTTTTAGCCGTTGATTCTCCGAATATGTAAAAATAAAAATCATCATCATCATCATCATCATATCAGCCGAAAGACGTCCACTGCTGAACATAGGCCTCCCCCAAAGATTGCCACAATGACCGGTAAAATAAAAATAAATAAAATATAATAAAGCTCAACTCAGCTGTAGCGACAAAAAGTAGATGTTTGAGCATACGCTCCAATAACGCAAAAAGTGCGTCTTCAAACGAACCCTCTTCCTTCCATCAAGAATTTTGATGCACAGTAAAGAACATACCTCCATAAGCCTATCCAGCTGGTGGAGTCTCATGTAAAGCTCTTCAAAGCCATCCTTGTACAGCTCCCGTAGGCCGTAGCCGTACATCAAGCGGACTAGCAGGCAGAACGCTTGCTCTTCCGGCATCTGGAAACAATATGATTAAATAAAATTTGACAGTTAAAAAAACTGAAAACCACAAGTAGGCTTAGCACAGGTTTAGTGCGACAATATGTCAACGTGAGATAGATAAATAAATAAACAATGATTCGAGAAGAAGAAATAAGAAGTAAGTAAGCCAGTGAGAAGCCGTGGGCGGGGAAAAAAACGGCTCTATACTTATTATCAAACCGGAATCAGAAAGGGATTCGGGAGTACTGTTGACACCACAAATGACACAAAATTTACCAAGAAAAGAGTTGTTTATAGATGTAGTGAGTGATTAATTAATCTATTGTCCGTAAGTCTTTGCACTTAAACTATAAATATATGAATAGAAGTATGACTATATCCTAGATTGACTTACACACTGTTGTGTCAACAGTACTTTCGAATCCCATTCTAATCGCGGTTTGATAATACTCAATCTCGGATATACGGCACTCAATTCATGTAAATGTCAGCTTTCTTTTACTCTGAATACGGCTGGTATTCTATCAAGCGCGTCTTGCAGATACGATCGATCGACGATGAGTCAGTATAGCGGCGAATAAGAGTTTCAGCTGAAGCCTTTGGCCTCGTGACTAATCACAATAAACTTGCCAAGGCGATGTAACGAGTCCTGTCCTAGGCTTCCGGACTCCGGACTCGCTGATGAAGTAATTAAGCGGGGAACAATATGAGTTTCAGTTGAGGCTTCTGACCTCATATCTAATCACAATAAACTTACGTGCAAGCAGTATCGCACTTCGGAGTCCTATATGGCATAAGCGCGGCCAAGGCGAAGCAACGAGTCCTGGCCTAGGCCCCCGGCCTCGCGGATGAAGTAATAAAACGGGGAACAAAAAAAATCTCAGTTGAGGCCTCTGGCCTCATGTCTAATCATCAGAATAAACTTACGTGCAACAACAGCGTGGCCGCTAGAAAGCTCAGTCCCTGACAGTATCGCACTTCGGAGTCGTATATGGCATAAGCGCGGCCAAGGCGAAGCAACGAGTCCTGCCCTAGGCCTCCGGCCTCGCGGAAGAAGTCGTGGGCGGGGAAGGTGCGGGCTATGTCGCGTTGGATCACCGCTTCTTCTTCGCACTCCTGAGAAAAATAATTTAATTAGATACATTTATGTTTTGATTTGAATCAGACATAAAGCCACTCCATCGCACTGGCTTTATGTCTGATTCGTTTACTATTCGAGCTGCTCGTCTCTGGAACGGTCTTCCCGCAAACATCAGGAAAGCGCCGAACAAATACGCCTTTAAAAAATCTGTTCGTGGTTTCTTTGCTGGTAGATAAACGTTAAATAATGTTTAATACTACTTTTATTGGGTATATAGTATATATTATTTATTAATGTATGTATAATATATGTATTCCTATAAATATTATGTATATGTGTATTTTAGTATTCTTAGTATTTTATTTGTTTTTGAGACTATGCTTTGTTTTCATTACCTTAATTTTATTAATGTTTTGTTAATGCACCGCCTACAATCTTTCTGCTTTGCCTCAAGGTTGACTGGTAGAGAATGCCGTATGGCATTAAGTTCGCCTTTTGTACTATAAGTTTTTCTTTTGTGCAATAAAGATTAAATAAATAAATAAATTAAGTTCTTAGGAAAAATGAAATGTATTTATTAGATCAAGATTAACCTTTTTACTTGACTTGCCTTATAACTATGCTTTCATATACTTATTGAATGCTTCATCGTGTATGACGTACATGCGACACAGACATAATTTAAATAGCGTATAATAAACGATCTACTACTGACACGAAAGACCAAAGTCGTGCCAATTCCTAACTAAACTGCCTTTAAAAAACGGCCCTGAATTTTAGTTGACAAGTGTCACCCCCTCTTCAATGCATCACGGTAATGAATTTCAATGTCAACCTATAAAAACTAAAGACCGTTATTTAAAAATAGTTGTCATTGGTCCATCAAAGTTGTAATTGGCTATAATTCTATAAACATTTGTCAAAGATGTTGCGCCGAAATATGCGCGGTGTTAAGAAAAGCGCTATGTCATGCCCATCTTGGCACAATTGAACAATTGTGTTTGGGGGCATTTTTGAGCTGGCGAGACGTCCGTGTTACGTATGGTCACAGAATCCGCCCCCCTGGATCCGCACTTGGTTTAAAATGAATTAATTTGGTAATGTTCGTCACAACGAACATAGTCTTCGACCCACTTTTTGTATCTTTTAACCCAGGCAGAATTTTCTGCTCTACACTATGGCAAGGAGGCAAGAACGCACGTTTTTTTTAATTTGCTAATGTTAGGGTAAAAACATCGCTTCATCACATCACTAATACATAAACTATTCAATGGTTAACAAGGCAATCACACAGTAATTATAAGATACAGTAACCGTGACGCGCCGTATCCATGTAACCTCTCTTGACAGTTTTACCGACGCGACACCGTAGTGAAGTAACATGCCGGTGCTATCGCTAGTGTTGTATCGGGCTTATTTCCTTTCACTAATTTAAGGGCTAAACCTGCGACCATATATAACATGGACATCTAACGCCAGCTCAAAAATGCCCCCAAAACCAATTGTTAAATTGTGCCAAGATGGGCAGGACATAGCGCTTTTCGTGACACCGCGCATATTTCGGCGCAAAATCTTTGACAAATGTTTATAGAATATAGCTAATCAAAACTTTGATGGACCAATTACAACAATTTTTAAATGGCGGTTTAAGTTTTTATAGGTTGACATTCAAATTCATTGCCGTGATGCATTGAACAAGGGGTGACACTTGTCAACTAAAATTCAGGACCGTTTTTGAAAGGCAATTCAGTATGGCGTGCGGCTTCCATGTTTTATTTGTTCGTAGGGCTAAACTAAGAAACAGTAGTAAACCAGTACCTGACTAATGAGCATCCTATAGGTCTCCATGAGTTTATCGCATTGCTCGACCTCGGCAAGGCGGAGCCACACTTCGCCACGGAGCGCCTCAGGCACTCCGTTGCTGCGGACCAAGTTCACTAGCGTTTTCGGGCGGGGGCCGGTCCAACTGGGGAACAAAGTTATCGATTAGTTGACGATTTCTAAGAATGAACTTTTGACACTTTATAAATGAGCCTTATATATCCCTTAAACGGGAAAAAGTCAAGAAAATCGTGGGTTCTAGCCTCAACGCCATTATATAGTACGAAAAAATCTGTACAAGAAAAAAATACAAAAAGATAGTTCTATAGGGTGGTCGTTCTTGAGACCGGTGCCCTATAAAGGGATATATGACGTTAAGACTATAGAAAAAATGGAGAGTCTTACCATCATATTACTACGGATAAATCTATAACTGTCAAAAGTTCATTCTTAGAAACCTGCAACTATAGGTACGCAGAAAGTCTTTGTCGAGAACGTGACGGCTATGACAGCTACCTTAGAAATATATGGAAACTGCGAGAATTTTGTATCAAGACAAACATCATTTATAAAATTATGATACACCAAAATCTGTATATCTGTATTCCTAACTTTCTTAGAAGTCCATATACTAAAAACGGCGTCACGTACCCGACATTCTCGTCGAACGCACATAGCAACTAGTAATAAATTTAAATACACACCTTCTTAGCACATTAGCCCAGTTTTCGAGCACCTCCTCCCCGCAGTCCTTGGAAACGTTGCCGGTGCCGCTTAGCATTGGCTCGTCGCCATCTTTAACATTTCATAAATAAGCACAATTGTCGGGTAAATATATCGCATAGGGTGTAAGCAGACGCAGATCTAGGATATCGTTCTGGGGCCCATAAATCTAAAGTTTGTAACTTGTAATACAAGTGGAAGTCTCTTTTTGACACTATTTATTAGATAAGGACTTCCGTTTTGACTATATGATAGTGCTTTATACTGAAATCTATTTTTTCAATCGCTAAAAATAGCATCTTCGATCCGCGCTAATGTAAGTAAACCTCCGTACAAACTTTGTATTTGCCAAAAAAGCCCCTTCGTGGTTACTGTGAGATTAGGTATTTAAATAAATATAATTAAGTAAGATCACCCCGTAATATTTGTTATTTAATTTATTATTTCTTCTGTAACTTAAAAAGGATGTTTTTTATCATTTCAAAATAGAAGAAGATTAACGATTAGATAAAATATTATCTTATAATTGATTATTTCAATTAGGTTCAAATTAAACACTACTAGTGTAAAAATAAAAAAAAGATTAAGCAATCAAGGAAACACAAAGCATATTCACAACATAAACACATCATGCAACCCCCACAAAAATATAACAATACATTCCTTTATCATAAACGCTCTAAAACCTCATGCTTAAACAAAACGCCTTATCCTTATCTGTCATATTGAAATCCACGTTTGTCAAAACGAGACAAATCGCCATCCATGTATGAATTTTGAAAGAGGATGCAGTCGATCTATTCACTGAATAAGCTTTAAATATTAAGACATAATTTAACAGTTCGTCTTACTTATTTTTAGCCATTGGTATTTCGGAAAGCCTAGCCCCCGGATTAATAAACATATCCAAACTTAGCAAGCTCATGAGCAGAGACCGGAAAATCCATAGCAAAACAAAAGACTGTCGCAATCAAACTAGAGTGAGAAACATTTTTTTATCGATATCGAACAACTCGAAATCAAACGTGCCAATTTTGCGTGGTCCCTACGCTGGCCCAGTTCTTGTTGGGGACTTCACATACACCCTTGAATTTATTCGCAGGTGTATGCAGGTTTCCTCACGATGTTTTTCTTCACCGTAAAGCACTTGTGAGTATCAAATAATATTTCGTAAACAAGTCATTTGAGAAAGTCATTGGTACATTCACGGACTTTAGTTGATGAGCCATTTGACGCTGTGCGTATTTTAGCCGTGTAATGCCAATCGGATTTAGTCGCTTTTACTCGTAAATCCTAATAAAAAAAAACAAAATAAAGGAAGAAATCGTATAATAGAAGAGCAAAATTATAAATTATATTTCTATCTTTATCATTGTGCGTTTATGAACTGTCACAAATGTTCTAATCTAAAATTTTAAATGGCGGACTTGACACCACAATCGATGCAGCTTTCAAACTGTGACATGTCATCGGAAATGCTCGTCAGCAACTTGATGTCATTGTTTTATTCTATTATGTTGGCATCAATCTTTAGTCTTTGGACACGTTAAAACGTCGCCATGGTGAATTAATAAACAATATGTATTAAACGGCCAAATTAAGAACTCCTAAGTGGCTCATCAATTAAAGTCCATGGCTGTACGAGCCGGGGATCGCTTTTCCCTTTCCGCCGTATTAATATTTCCATAAGATGGCAACGGACAACAATACTTATCGGCCTGCTAAGTTAGGAGACGTATATGAATAAGGAGGTATGTCTCCATTACGTCGCTGAACTTGGAGCGCTTGTACACCTGTAAGTTCTTACGTAAGTTATAGGGACGGAGCTATACTAAGGAATGAGAGGTGAATATCACTAGCTCATTCCTTATAGCCCCGTCCATATAACTTACGTAAGAACTTACAGGTGTAAGGCTGGCCTTACTAAACCTCGGATCTATAGCAAACAATTCATGGAAATGTCACCTTTCTATTACTCTGAATACAGGTGTTTTTTCCATGAAGTATTGCAGATACGAGGTTGCGTAAGTATAGCGACGATGATCAATCACTAAGCTCGTTGTTGTGCGTTGACAGCCCTGCAGGCCTAGCCATGATGCCATACTGCAATCGTATACGATAAGCAATAAGCCTAGGTTTAAAGAATTATATATAATTACATTAATAATTCCTTTAAATCCACTTCGCAGGCTTCGTCAAGTAGGTCTAAATTGATAAGCCACAAACTTAGTCACATTACAATCAATGATAAAATTCGCCACATGCTTCGCAAATATGACATTAGACTAATTACAAAAGACTACCCCTGGTCGCATCCGGCCCAAAGGTCCACGTGACACTAGCAGCATTTTCACGCTGAATCGCTAGGGATATTTGCTGGATCAGGCACGAACCGGAGGCAGCAATAAGTCACGTGATCACGTGACCATAATAATGACCATGTCAGTCACGTGACTATTTGTTCGAATCTGTCATTCTACATACATTTATTACTTATCGAAGACGATAGGCATCATGGCTAGGGTAGCTGGGCCGATTATGTCTTAATATTAATGGCTCACGAAATTTCAAATGCAAGCTTCCAATATCTCGTATCCAATGCGCATTCTCGATATTTCTGAATTCAGTACCTCCTACTCGGATCCGGTTTCCGATCGCGAAAGGTGAACGAAGCAATAGAGAATATGCGTGTACTAAAAAACTTATACGGTAGCTTACATTGATGTGTTAATGGAAAAGAAAAAGAAAAAAAAAAGAAAAA
>JALPQI010022676.1:0-22965 GCA_025490895.1 Thaumatotibia leucotreta
AATATTTGACGCCACCACGTGTTATACACCATTTTTTTATTGATTTCCGTTAAATTGGACAGGTTACTTGGGACATTAATAGAAGTTGCCTGGTATATCGGCTTTTGTTAATTTCGATTTTTTTTTTGTTTTCATACATAATAATTGTAATGACAAGTGATTCACTGCCATTACAATTATTATGTATGTGATTCACTCTACAAAACGTGATTGGTTGATTTCGTAGAACGGGCGCTAGAACAGCGAAACATGCTCTTTTGGTTTAAACGCACCTTGATTAAGGTACGATATTGAAAAGCATTATTATAACACTATTGTGTACAATACTTTTTCTACGAGGCAAAAAGTGAACAAATCTATTTAATACTAATAAAATTTATTAGGAAGTGCAGATCATGGGGTGGCTGCTGTCATTTTTGCTGGTTAGCAATTGTTCTTTATAGTTTTTTTTTAACTAGGTGTTTTAATTACATTACCCCTTCCGTTTAAGTAGGGAAAATAACTGCCAACTTAAAAGTACCTAACAGAGAAAAGAGACGTTACACAAAATTTTACTACGTATTATGACGTTAAAAACCTTAACTATGTCCAATTTTTTTGCGATCGACGCTAAAATGTGGTGTAGGTATGTTGTTCTAAGACTCGGCATGAATTGATGCGAGCATGAAATGTAGCTTATTTCCAACATCTCGAAAAATCTAATTTATCACCATGACGCCAACAAACTGACAATTACTTTACCTATTATGATTATTCAGTCCAAATAAAGTAGTACCTAATTCGTAGTCTGTACCTGTACAACCTACTAGAGATTTTCTATATCCAAGACTCGTGTACTGTTAAGCGCTACAAATGCTTATTTCCCGACCCCTGAAATTGTTTATTCTGGCTGAATGGGTCGTCGCCCTAGGCTTCACGCGCAGGGGTGGATGGACTCCCTTGTAAATAGGCCGGATGACGAGTAGCAGAATCACTATCTCCCAGGTTAAATCAACTAAGAAATGCTTGTCACAAGAGTCATGTAAGCTCGTTAGATAAATAAAACTAAGCAAAGGATTCAGCTCAATAATAAATATATTACACAAATTAGACCTTCCTAGATAGTTTCACGGTAAGTTCAATTAAAGGTTGTATTGGATCTACTAAGATGATATACACACTCCGGCAATGAAAACGGGTCAGGTGGTTTTTTTCATAGAAAATAATGCAAATATTGAGATTTAAAATATAATATAATATAAAATATATATTTTTTTAAATCAGGTTGTATTGGAATTTCCCTAAATTTATAAATAAATCCAAAAACGCTTTCAAATTGTCGTTAGGTCGGTTAGCAAGAGCATAGACAAAAATGTAGACCGTTTAAGAAAATCACATAAAATGTATGGTAATACGAGTTTTTAAATCATGAGTTGCAATTTTTATACCTACGGAGTCATCTGACGATAAAGTTCCGTGTTTTTCGGATCGGGTGAATACTTCAGGAAACTTCAGGGAAATTCCAATACAATCTGATGTTAAAAACGGTGCCACTTGTACTATAAATACTTATTTTAAATATTTTTAATCAGCATGTTTCCAGTATTTTCTATGAAAAAAACCACATGACCCGTATTCATTGACCACGACTGTAGATGAGATTGAAAACAATAACTAACAATAATATGGACAACAAAGTGCATTAAAAAAAAAGTTAATCTAAACTTAAAATATAAACTTAAATAAAACTAAACCTACAAAAAAAATCTTAGGTACAAGAACCTACAAACTGTTGCAAGTCGCCCCGATTAGTTCCCGACGCAAAGGTGCCAATCACAGTCACTGCGTTTCCGTTTGCATGGACAGTCTCTGCCCCGGGAACGAACCGGGACGGGGATCAAGACGCCTCTCCTGCAGGCGTCATCCCAGTTCCCTAAGAAAACCAGCAACCTGAAATTTCCACAGCCAGGGGGACAAATAAGTAGCCGGTAAGTGCTTTGTGTTTCTCTCTTTTTATGAATTCCGCATGATTAGCCGCAGCTCCTGCCGATCGCCTTTTGCGGCTAAAGTACTGATATATAATTATAGATAGGTTCATTACATGTAGATGCTTAAATAAAGTAGTATGCAGTTTAAGAGCAAATATTTATGGATACGAACACAAATAAATGCCCCAATCGGGATTTGAACCCGGGATTCCAGCTTCATAGGTAGATTATATCAACTAGGCTAGTTCATCATCATCACGGATCCACTCATCATACAATGGCTAAAATTTGTAATACGTAATACCTACCATTTGAAAAAAAAAGATGTCGTCTTATTGTTACCCTTCTCTTTTTTGAAGTCGGTTAAAAGACCACATAATGTTTTTTTACACCGCTGAAGCAAACAATTTCAAACTATCAATTCGGCAGTTAGTCGTATGTTTCAGAACGCCGAACTGCCGAATTGATAGTTTGAAATTGTTTGCTTCAGCTTCATGGTTCTGGTTCTGACCTAATCAAATCTCGGGGTCTCAATTTGTTATTTTTCAAAGTCGTACATACTTCACTTTTCGTTCACTTTAAATAATATTTTAATTATTTACCTATCTATTATTTTACTTCTGCTTAAAATAATGGATATTTATCTGTAATATGTAATATAGTTTTTTTATAACAAATAGTTACCTACTAATTAAGTTAGGCACCTATTCAATATTAAATGTGTCCACAAAAATACCTAGGTACTTATTCCGCCCAAACAAAAAATAAGTAGCTAGTTTATTATTATTAAAGTAACACAAACACTAATGTGGAGAAAATTCAAATGAACGAGGTTCCCAAAATACCGGAGAATACAAGAGAGAATGTTTAATTACAATGTTGTGGATTCGCAGTATAGTGTGGTACGAATTATTCGCGGTTTTCATAGTATGCGATGTAAGATTTAACAGCGTTACGGTAGGTACTATATCGGAAATATAGTAGGCTGTGTCATACGTACTTCCCCTATTTTAAAGATAATGGTATTCCAAATAAGGATATAACATTTGGAAATCGGTAACATTAATGATTTAATAACCCAAATCTAGTGTATCCAACTAATGCAAACTACGGGAGACAACTGATAGCGGCATTTAGTTGACGCTCAGGGCCATCTGTTGACAGGCAGAGGTACTAACATAATGGTTTAACATAGAATGGGAACCGCCATTACATAGCCACATAAAAATTTAACATCATAGATACATATCTTATGTAGTGGAGGCATTTTCCATTGACCTAGTAACATGACAATTTGGCAACATGTCTCATAGAAGCGTAATAAAAGAGAATAATTCCTAAATTGCGGAATAGTACATTACAACATAAGTGCGAAAAACATGAAATTTCGTTTTTGCACGTGTCTCGTACGACGTTTTTTAGAATAGATGGCCCTCCGAAGTTTTGGACCTGACGTAAAATGACCCACTTCTCGCACCAGAGCTTAAAAAGTACACCATCTGTACTAAAAACATTTTTATCACACAAACAAGTAAAAAAATCGCGGTTGTTTAAATCCTACCGACAGAGTAGAACATCTTCATATTATGAACAAAGAAAAAACACTCTATTCGTAAAAATCATCCTAGAAATCGATCTTAATACTTAATTGGATGATATATAACCTTCTCAAAGCGTATAAAAAATACAACTGGACCCCTCCACTTAGTCCTGTTGTATAATTCAGGCTTTTCTGAATTATGTTTCTCGAAGTTAACTGATTTAGTCCATCCTTGACGCTTAATTCTAGGTGAGTTAGTTGTCCTTATAAAAGTCCAATGAGGTGATCATAGAGTATATTGAATAATAGTGTAGAGGTGATCCTATTCAAATGGTAGTCTATGGAGACTGGGTCACCCTAAGAGTACAAATAAATGTCATTAATAATTTTCCTAATTATCTGACAACATAAATACAGCGCTCACAAAAACAAAAATCTGTTAATTAGCTACAAAATCTAGACTCAACGTCAACATGTAAGTCCTCGGAATTCCTCGCTAATAATGTCTTTCCAAGGCCTTTCATTTACGGTAGACTGTAATGATAACATCTGATCACCAATTAAAATTATTACGAAACCGCGCGTAACCGAGAGCGGGTAGTGGGTAGGAGTAAGTCATTGTGTATCCCAATCCGGGTCTGCGGTAACTCGCCAGGCGGGGCTACTGACTTAAGTAATGACGGCAATTTGTTCTTATTATTGCCTGCTTGCGCAGAATAACCCTCCTGGGATGTCGTTCTAATCGCTTGACGAACAAGGGTAGATTACTACAAACCATTATCTACTGCCGTACAGTAAGAATACTTTTGTCACCACCCCAACTCCTCCTGCGGGGTGTCGTAAGAGTCGACTAAGGGATTGAAGTGTCACTGACCATTATTTGGTGTGGTACTATACAACACGTCCACTTATAAGTTTATTGTTTCTTTTGCGGTACATATTCATGAAATGAAATGTACTTTTATGTACTTATGTTTAAAAAAAATGTACCTGCACGGTTTTGCCATAGCGAGATACAGGTCGTGGTCGTGCTGAGTAGGTACTCCCTGGCACGACCACACAATATTTATGGGTAAATCAATGGTCAAATGAATACAAAACAAATGTACTCAAATTGTACTATCTACAAGCACATCAAAATGTGAGAGTGGTACTGCAAAAATCGGTCCCAGCAGGACAACAATGATGCTATTCTAACCACACCTTACTATTTACACGTTAATTCTATCAAATAATTCACATAAATTCTACCTTTATCTTTTTTACTACATATATAACTCTTTCTATCTCTAAATCATGGAATACGATACTTACCACATTTTTTAAATAAAAACAATTGACTTGTCGCCTAAACAAAATACTGTAGCAAATAAAATTTGTGCTTACTTCAATCTTATGAATGTTGGGGGATAGCATCTTATTTTCAATTGAAAAAAAACGTTTTCTTAAAAACACTTTGTGAAGCATTCATACCTTCCCTTTACATCGTCGATGATCTTCTTACATTAAGACGCGTAAGATGCGTGCACAAAATAGAGATATCTTGTAGATAGTACAATTTGAGTACATTTGTTTTGTATTCATTTGACCATTGATTTACCTATAAATACGGTGTGGTCGTGCCAGGGAGTACCTACTCAGCACGACCACGACCTGTATCTCGCTATGCCAAAACCGTGCAGGTACATTTTTTAAAAATATAAGTACATAAAAGTACATTTCTTTTCAGAAATATGTACCGCAAAAGAAACAATAAACTCATACGTGGACGTGCTGTATAGTACCACACATTATTTGATAAAAGATTGATGATGGGCAGCAGCGTCATCATAGTGGACACATTACTGCGATCGCCGCTTGCCCAGCGTGGCGATTATGGGCATAGTCAATAGGAGAGGCCTACGTCCAGCTGTGGACTATCATAGGCTGATGATGTATGATGATGATGATTATCTACTGACATGCTTTATGAAGCTGTGGTTATATGTCATCACTAGCAGGCCTAGCCAATGTTCCATTCTGCAATCGTATACGATAAGCGATAAGTAATAATGGTATGAAAATGACAGATTCGTACAAAAAATCACGTGACCATTTCCATACATTATCATAGTCACGTGACTTATCGCCTATCGTATGCGATTGCAGAGCGGCATTTTGGCTAGGACTACAGAGATCGGATTTTTTATCTAACGATAAGACGTTGATACCGTGGAATCAATATTTAACATTAAAACTTTAGACATATTCATTATCAAACGCACTCAATTATGTAATTCATCAACATGTCTATTTGATGATTATGACATGTTTCGACTAAACAAGGTTTTCAAATAATAGATGTTATCCGAAAATTTTTAATATTTAGTTCAGATAAATTGGAAAAGTAGGTACCAGCTCAACAATCTTATAATAATGTACCCTACCGCCAATCATATTAAACTATGTTCTTTTTTTTCACTTTTTATATATTTATTTTCAAAACTACAATTTATGTACATAAATGAAATCTAACTAATCTACTTAACCTAACCTATACATACATATATACATATATATATATTTAGTATGATCATTTTGTAGCGGTTCATACAACACTTTTTATGCTGAAACTTTTTAATATAAGTCTCCAGTAATCTTTAGTACCTTCCTTTCCTACTTATAGAATTTTCTTTTCAAGGTTTATTTTACACTAGTATATTTTTGATATAGGTACCAGATACGAGAGGCTATAATGAAATAACCTCAGTACCTACAATTATGTACCTAATTGACAACGTTTCAAAGTTTTCGATGTCCTTAAAACGAAAACCATTTCGAGATATACCCATGTAGATCACAAAAATATATTTTTGAAATTTTTTATCGCAATATTTTTGTTAAAAATTTTAAAAATAGTTTAAAGGGGAAGTGACGTCACATAGCTGATTCAAAGATGCCACTATAACCAAAAAGTCTTGTGGTTGGAATTTCACTGGTGTTTGGCAGTGACATTTGACACTTGTTACCGTTTTTTTTACGTGTATGAAACATCGCCTTGTGACGTCGTTTAGCTGATTTTTGACGTTTGTGACTTACGCTCCTTCTGCTCGAAGTAGTAATAAAAAGGGATTTTCGCACTAAAATAGCATTTTTTTAATGAAAAAATACGTGTATCTTTTAATACTGAATTCTTTCAAAACAGACAATAAAAACTAGGACTAAAAAATATGAAATGTTGTCAATTATTAGGTGTGTAGTGAGACTAGTATTATACTACACACTATAATAGATCAAAATCTCAGCTCAACACACCAAACCCGGCCCTAAAGCAATAAGAAACACTCCAGAGGCTGTGTGTTCATGGTTTGTAGCTATCGGTTACTTACGAGCACTTGCCATTACTGCTCCAGTAACGGGCTTAATTATGTGGGAGGTATTTTGATGTACGTAGACGAACTTAATACTAATTAATGAACGTTCGTAGCAACTTGGCGGAAACCGATGACCTACAGTATGTTACTCATAGTAATTGCGATTATATTTATATTTTAGAAGCGTGTTTCATGAAACATCATCATCATCATCTCAGCCATAAGACGTCCACCGCTGAACATAGGCCTCCCCTCTGGACCTTCACGTGTACCGGTTAGATGCGACCTACATCCAGCGTGTCCCGGCGACTTTCATAAGGTCGTCTGTCCATCTTGTGAGTGGAAGTCCTACGCTGCGTTTGCCTAGCTGTGGAAACATATGAATATGACTGTAATGATGTAGAATATGAAAGAAAAGAGGTAAATTATGAAGATTGAACTACTTATGGATCTGTAGCCATACCATGAGCTGCGGTCGCGTTATTAACGTGGACTTACTTTCTAGGGGTTATTTCCACCTGTTACCACCAACTTGACACCAGTGGTAACAACTGGGATATTTTTCCCACCTGTTACCACCAGAGTACTTGGTGGTAACTACTGGGATTTTTTTCCCACTAGTTACCACTAAAATATTTTCCCAGTAGTTACCACCAATTAGTTTGGTGGTAACAGTTGGGAATTTTAATTCCATTTACAGGTGGGAAAAAAATCCCAGTTGTTACCACTGGTGGTAACAGTTGGGAATAACCCCTTTCTAGCAGGGTCGCTCGCACCAATACGCGAGTACGAGCGTCATGGATAGAAAGTAGAGTAGGTAGGTCCGCGTTATTAACGCGACGGCAGCTCATGGTAAGCCCACGGTTCGAATTCTATGGGTAGTTCCCTACACAATGTATTACATAGTATATACTTGTATTGGAATATTATTTAAAATTTGATTTTCGCTTATTAAATAGTTAAGGTGCATTCAGACCAAACGAGCATTCGCTGTTCTATCTCCCACTCTACGAAATCAACGAATCACGTTTTGTGTAACGATCGAATTTCGTAGAGTAGGGGGTTAGAATAGCGAATGCTCGTTTGGTCTGAATGCACCTTAAAGGTGGTGCGAAATTCGATCGGTACACAAAACGTGATTGGTTGATTTCGTAGAACGGGCGCTAGAACAGCGAATGCTCTTTTGGTTTAAACGCACCTTTACATGACAAACAAACGCTGTCCACAATACGCCGGTATTTATTGTTAGGTACGACCAATACGGGATCCCTTTCTTTCCCATATATTTGTTAATCCGAATTTCGTTAGTCAGAAATTGATATCCATATAATTTACTGATATAAGCATCAATGGTCATAATTTTTGTTAAGTATAACGATTAATAGATCTAACATTACTAACCTATAACATTACAGCATACTCTAATTACAAAAGGTATAAAATTGCTGACTATACCATTCAAAGGTCTATCTATAATTTTTTAGAAATATTTTAAGTCATACATTTGAAGGATCAAATGGTTCTTACTCATATTGTTTTAATAACTTACCGAATTTCATCCAAAAAATTTAATATAAAATACGAAATTTATAACTTTCCTTAATTTAAATTATTAAATTTATGGACTATGATGCAACTTAGGAAACTTCCTTACCTACTCGACCCTAAGGCAGGTCAGTTTAGGTACGACGACGAGCGAAGCGAGGAGGAGTGTTAGGTTGAACTGTGACCACAGCGCGCGAGCCGAGCGAGCGAAGCGAGCGTGCCGCGGCAGCGGCCGGCGAAGCGCCAGGACCGAATTTTAAAATAATAATCTTACTAAATATTTACTTACTAAGTTTATTACCAACTTTACTCACTAAGTTTATTCGGTGGTGTAAAAAAATAAACATTTAATGCATTTATTTATTAATAACAAATAATAATTCATACATAAAACGAAACAAAAAAAAAATCGTTGTCATTACAACTTGCGAATAATTAGGTTGAACTGTGACCACAGCGCGCGAGCCGAGCGAGCGAAGCGAGCGTGCCGCGGCAGCGGCCGGCGAAGCGCCAGGACCGAATTTTAAAATAATAATCTTACTAAATATTTACTTACTAAGTTTATTACCAACTTTACTCACTAAGTTTATTCGGTGGTGTAAAAAAATAAACATTTAATGCATTTATTTATTAATAACAAATAATAATTCATACATAAAACGAAACAAAAAAAAAATCGTTGTCATTACAACTTGCGAATAATTAGGTTGAACTGTGACCACAGCGCGCGAGCCGAGCGAGCGAAGCGAGCGTGCCGCGGCAGCGGCCGGCGAAGCGCCAGGACCGAATTTTAAAATAATAATCTTACTAAATATTTACTTACTAAGTTTATTACCAACTTTACTCACTAAGTTTATTCGGTGGTGTAAAAAAATAAACATTGAATGCATTTATTTATTAATAACAAATAATAATTCATACATAAAACGAAACAAAAAAAATCGTTGTCATTACAACTTGCGAATATAGACGTTGTAACAGTTATAATAAAGAAGGTTATTGCTTTTAACATTCTGGAAATGATGCTGTATGGATTTTAAAAGTTATGGGCATCGACTTTTATGACTAACAATAATTATGACCTACATAAAACTGACCACCGATTTATGATATAAATCTTTATGACTTATGACAATATGACTAAAAAAAATTCGGACCTACAACGTTATTCGCTCCAAAAATCGAACTTCAAACTTTATGGGAACCAATAGAGACCCGACCAATACATATATATAATACACTTAAAATAAAATCGCCATTAGGTACGTTTTATTTTTAGTGACAGACGTAAGCAACATTTTGAGAACGACAATTTTCAAATCAGTAACCCTACCATGAGATGCCGCTACGTTATTAACACGCGTTTACTTTCTATCCATTCCGCTCGTACTTGCGTATTAGCGCGAGCGAGCTAGATAGAAAGTAAACGCGCATTAATAACACCGCCGCATCTCATGGTACGGCTACAGGTTACTCTAAGAGAACACATCCGAATGGGATCACTTTCAACGTTGCAAGTATTATACATTATGATAATGATGAAATACTGAACGATGATGTTTTTCAAAATATTTCTTTCTAAGAAAGCTACAATCTGTAAGATCTTTGCGAAAGGTGCAACTAGCTTAGAACAGTACAGTACTTATGTAACTTAAGCAGCGTATGTTGTTGATAGGTATGGGACGAAGAAAATTTCGACGTTTCCATGAAAAAGCGATCAGAAACGATTGTTCACTACATCTGAAGTCAGACTTTAGCCATTTTCTTTAACTTATAATTAGACATAGTAGTTACTTACGCAATAAATAACCAATCCATATTATTTATCCTTTTAAAGGTAGACTTGTTCGTTTTGATTAAAGGTTTTAATTGGAATGGAAGATGGAAGATTGGTGTGTGAGTTGGATACTTTCTGCATATTTAACTACGTCCAATGATGACAAGAAATTACTAACACGAAAAATATTCCACATTTTTAGGTCAAAGAGAAATAGCGTCAAGTTTATGAATCCTAGAATATTTTGTGCTGTAAGCGCAAAACGGTTTTCGGATTATTTCCTTTAGGTAAGTAGCTTGTGCTATAAAATATTTGATCCTGCCAAGTTTTATGATTCTAGAGTAATTTATCGTACATTGTAGTATTTTGAGTCCTATTTATTTTAAATTATTAGCTACCAATCTACACTTAATAAGTATTTAGGGTGGTCGGTATAAAGTTATTGTTACCTATTACTCGTATTTCCTTTAATGATAAGTAGGTTGCGGTGTAGAAGCTTAAAAAGAAAAAGTGGATATCTATAGCATATATGGAATGATGAAGTACGTTTCCTGGGTTGATACTATAAATAATAGGTTCCCAGCAATCGCAGCCTACATTACTTGGCTCCGAATTCATGGTTCATTTACCCGAATGTGTATGAATGTTTTCGATTAAATTAATGTAGATACGTAGGTAGGTACCTACTCGTATTAAGTTGAATGAACCCACAAAAGATTCTTCTCGGAAAATGATGTAGGCTCGCTTTCTTAGGTTTTATTTATCAATCGGGAGTGAAAGGTTAGTAGGTGGCTACTAGGGTGGTCCTTAATTTAATTATTTTGTACCTAGTGTGTTTGAGACAATAAAGGCGCTGTTTGCCCTTTTTGCAATAGGCTACTTGACTCATATCAAATTTAGTGCAAAAAATTATTCTTTTCTGTAGTATTTATTGAAAAGATCAATATTTTTCGATTACGGTGTATTTAAAGTGTTTGATGGGTACATGTTTTTTATTGAAAAATTTGTTTTATTTTTTTTAATTTCGTTCTCTGAAAACGGTGTCGGCCATGATGTGACGTCATAGGATCTTAAACTAACTTCATGTCGAATCTTATACGAGTCAAATTCGCCATGGACATGTCGGCAATAGCTTTGCTGTGACATTGACATAACATAAGTGTGACAGTGTCAAATGTTTGTTTTCGGTTTGAGTGACGTCACAACACAGATAATCTAAGCATTAATATGGCTAGAATAGTTTAAATTTTAAGTTATAATTTTTGTTAATTTTTTTTTTTCCTTTATCAGATATTGATTAATAATATAAGACAACCTTTAAAAATGGGTTAAGTAGTCTATTTTCTCTGGGACACCCTCCCATTTAATTATTTGATATGTAAAGCAAGTGTAGACACTTTTTTCACATTTTTATCAACAATAGGGATGATGACTGTAGTTAAAATAAATTATTTAACCCTTGACTACCTACGTCCTGTTTGTATCACACAACCACCTACCTGCGGTCCTGGAGACCGCTTCTTCTTATGGGACCTGATTTATTTACTTTGGCGTGACTGAAGGGGGTTTAAATATATTAAATATACTTTAGATAGTTTCAGGCATTTATTAACCAACAAGAATACAAAAATAACCAACATTTTGTATTTCAAACTTAACATATTTATTAACTTGTTATATTTTCGATTACAAAACTTAGTATCCTTCAGGGTATGAGATTACAAAATTAAGAAACATAATATAAAGCTTTTCATTATAAAAAAATAAAATTGAGCAATCAAAAATGCTATTAAACTATCTAATTTGGTTACAAATAAGATATTTTTGTAAAATTACATGCTTTAGAAATAACCATTTTTGTCTGCCGTCGACACACAATTTGTTCGAACATTCACATTCAAAACAAGTTTCTAGTCCCGTGGAAGACGCTGATTATTTGCACGACGCTCTAAATGGGGTTTCACTAATTTTTCGGCCAGTTTCTTCATATTTTGAACCTTTTTTCAAAACTGTGTTCAAAATTTAAATAACACAACCACCTACGTGCGGTCACTGAGACACCTACAAAATGTATCGTAACCACCTACATGCGGTCTCACGGACCGCCGATGCTACTTTATTACTCACAAAATCCAAATGAGTGCACGTCTGAACGAGTCGACAGCATGGCCAGCACTGCGGAGGTGCTGGGCAAAGGTACAAGGTCACAGAGGCATGAGCGATGTCCTGGCGTTCAGTTATTGTCAATTTTGAATAATCCAGTGTCTGTGAGACCGCACATAGGTGGTTAAGGGTTAACATTATGCACGACATAATACACGAAGAAAATATTACTAAGATGTAGATTGCAGTAATTTTTGTACAGAACTTCTATTTAATAAATTGAAAAGAACTTAAAAGAGTAGGTCATTTGGCAGTACTCAAACGTGACGTCACTTTTGAGTATTTCATATAAAATTCCATAGTGGTGAATAATGGTGATCGTTTTGACAGTTCGAAAAAAGATGCTGATTTGACTTGCCAGTCATCATGCCTATTGTAAGTCGCTTCCATCATTCCAATGAGGGTTTTTGATACTTTTCCTGATGAGGTGGCAGCACTGTGCGTAAGGTCCAACGAACTGTCAAAATAAATACGTGTATTAAATTTTCAATATTATTTTAGGTTTATTGACTCTTAAAATCAGTACCTTAGGAATATTCTTTTCTAAAATAGGTAAATAATTCCCATGAAATGAACAAAGTTCTAGTATTTTTTTTTTAGTACCAGTGACTTTGCGCGCCTGTTTTAGTGCTCACTGCTCAATCTTCACTTCGACGACCGTTTACTAGTCGTAATCCATTACAAAATCAATAAACTTCCAAATACATTGTATTTGAAAGTTTGTATTTGTTTTGGAACTATTGTATTTGGTACTTTAATTATATTTGTGTGACGGTGTCCCATAAACAATTACAATACAAAGGGCAAAGAGCTCCTTTAATTACTCGCACACCCTACAACCTTAAAAAAATAAGGACCACCCTAGTGGCTACCCATAGATCTTAACTTATATCGATGTGATATTCGAAAACTTATGTGTTTTGTCTATCATTGAATCAAACTAAACAGAAGACGCTAGCTGCTCATCTGTTCATTGTATATGATAATATATGTATAGGTAGGATTAATAGGAACATAACCAACATATTTATAACGTGCAAAATCTGATATGTAATAAAGATTCAATAAATATTTATTATAAATTAAGCAACATGTATTGTACAAGGGTACATAGCTACATACTTCTAGAAAGTCGTCTGAGTGAGTAGTTAGTTTGAGCAACTTGTGCCGCTGATCCTGGCTAAGCTGTATCAAACAAACTCAGAACAAAATACAGGCAAAACTAAACAACAATAACCTAGATGTTAATAAATAGGTAAATATTACTAGCATTTACGAGTAATTTGATGTCTCAGCGATTCTCGCAAAAGTGGTAACTCCCACTTATATTTAACATAGGTATTTTTACGGTTTCAATCCTAATATAGTAAAAGGAATGTCCTAAATTAGGTATTCATACATCATAAAAATGACCCCACCACGGACCCGAGTGCTCATCCCGAGAGTCGGTCAGGTTCCCCGGCTCCGGCGTGTCTTCATCGGCGGAGTGCAACCCAAAGGAATCCGTAGGACTCTCAGCTCTGGCTTGCTTTAATAAGCCATCCCGAGTGGAGTCGTCAGAGCTATATGCTCCAGGGGTGAATGTGTTAATTTGCGTGAGTCGAGTTGGTACAATGGCTGAAATAATAAGCCACTGCGCAGAAAGCGGCGGACACCACTCTGCATTTCTAAGCCGCCTACACTGATGCTGCCCTTGGCTGTCTCTTGTGATGGTATTTACTGGGACCCATCTAGTCGGCGACAAAGTCACCTGCCTCGATAGCCAAGAGAAATCATTGTTAATGGAAGTTGTCTGGACCTCTTTCCTACATCTCCATCTCCGACTCATCGAACCTTCATTATCAATATTTTGTTTCCAATTGTTTCTATAAGCCGAGTGGTCGATGCTGGGACCGATTTACGGATATCTATGGGCATAAAGGTATAGCACATAGAGAAGTAATTTCATACTACGAATCTGTCAAATTTGAAGTCGAAACTTGATTGATGTGTGCGTACGATCGTCGTGCTTACATGCGGCGACAAGCACACAGATAAACAAATAATGTTGCCAGCATATTGACAGAAATCCCTCCACTTCAAAAGTAAAGGGTTTTTTTATTGTGGTTGAGGCATTTCTTTTTAGTAACTATCTTTAATTTTAAATTGGAATGTATAAGAAAAAAGATGATTTAATGTTCCACATTCCACACAACCCTTTTATATTTGACAGAGTACAATAGAAATGAGTAATACATATAATTGGTGTTTTATTACTATTATTAGTAAATTTATATGTATGTGCGATAAGCGCAGTAACAGCCCTAACCAGCAAGCGGGCACAGTAACAGTAGTAGATAGGTAAGAAACATGATTTTACGTTAGACATTAACACCGACTGTTTCTCATCAAGTGGAAATCTAAAACGAACATTATATTAGACAAAAAACTAATCTCATATAAAACCTGACGAATATGTAAATAGAGATTACAAATAAGATACCCTATCAAATGTAGAAATTTTCGAACATAATTATCTAATTATTATGCACTAATTGGGGAGAAAAAAATATTATTACACTGGCAACATTTTCGTGTAATGGCGCCTGAATTTCATTATGATTATTTCATTTACTATAACGTAAAAATAACACATTAATCTTAATAGTTACGAGTGGAACGTGATACTAGCATGTGTGTTTGGATCTGTTGATCTGTTGCAAAACTTGAACACTGCGCACCCGACAATTTTTTCGTCATTATATAATTAAAAGCGGGACCTGGGTCAACAATGTTCAGGATTGGAGTAGCCACGACACTCGATCTAGGCCTAATAAATCTATGTCTATGGGTATGCCCATGAATGGGTTGCAGCAGGTGTAAAATACAGCAATTCTCTCCAAAGGGCCTCTACGTGATGGATTTATATCTCCATGCAAGAAAAAACCGGCGGTCAATTAAAAAAGTTGGGGTTACCACTGTTGCAACAAATGCCCAGAATGTACATCTGATTTTGTTATAAACACGAGTTTCCGAATATGAAAAAAAAACTAGCAAACGGTACCATTTACCTATTAAAAAATGGCCATAACTACCATTATGTGTTCGGCTATGCTTTCCACCATAGCCGAACAGTGAACTAACCAGATACACTGAACCACTGCCATAGTTCAAAGGTGGCGTTGCCTGATAGACCAGACTCGTTACTATAGGTACACTTCATGGAACCCCTTCCCTAGCTCGTGTAGTGCGCCGGCGACTGTGGCTTGAGTATGATGAGTGGTTGCCGTTTGTTCATTTCTTGCCAAAAAATATCGTTTGTTAGACAAACGATCTTCGTCAAAAGATCGAAGAAGACGCCCTCCTCCTAGTACAAAATGTGATTCTGGATTTACAAATACTGATATGAATCAGCCTTCTGTCCGTTATGATTTATAGGTACATAGATGTTCAGTGCCAACCTTTGTTAATCGAACAGTTCGTGTTTATTTATAGTACGAAATAAATAATCGAATTGCTTTGAGCGGTTCCTTCTCAGCGATATAATAGAACAGTGAGCCCGTCAAGTCGCTCAGGAAAAGCAATAAATCTGTGAGAACCTTAACATTTACCTTCCACCGAGTGAACGTACAGAATGAAAATAAATCGCACCTAATTCGGAGCCAAATCGGCGAGATAAAATTGAAATTGAGATTGGGCTGTGTAATGGCGCCATATACTTACTTAAGGTGCTGCTACACGCCGGGTATAACGGTTTACAACTTGATCTGATCGTAAATGTAACGATCATAAGGGAATTGGTATTTTAGAGGTTTAGTTAGAGAAGAGTTGAGTTTCTAATTATCGATCAATCTGAACGCTAAGTCACAAATTCACGCAAGTCATTTTCAAAAAAGTCATACCTATACAAAAAAGACTATAAAGTATAATTTAAGCCCCCTCTGTAACAACAAAAAAAATGGTTAATCCGACATAATACAGTAGACGATGTCCTGGCATTTCATTATGTTTTTAGTAGTGTTTGATTTTATTTAAAAATGTAGAAAAAGGGGCAAGGAAGGAAATGCACAGCACATCGTGTGACCGCGTCTTAAGGTGAAGGGAGTTCCGACCGGGAATGCCGTAATTAATGCCTCCACGCGACTGCTATGCGCACATTTCGCCGATACAAAAAATACCCCAGTGCTATAAACGGGAGAGGAAATTGCCATTTCTTTATCCGTATTAAATATCCGGAATCCATCGTATTTGCTACGGGCCATGGACGGCTTAGGTGCAATCTATTTCACAGAAGGTGTTTCGGAAGGTGTACCTAACCGCCAAAAGCAATAAATTAGGAGACATTTGGCTAAAACAAAGAACACTTTTGTAAGTAAATGGAGCATTCCATAAAAACATCTACTTTTTGTCGCTTACGTGTCGCTATGGTAACTACCCTAAGAAAATATGCTACCTGCTAGGAAACACTGTCAATCTTAAAGCCTTGATATGTTATTTTTTATACCCTAACTCAGCTTACTCAGCTCAGCTTCAAAAGTATTGAAAAGACAGTGTCACTTGCCGTTTTGGAATGTCATGGAATGCTCCAAATATACATTTTTAGCGCCAGTTTCAGTAGTTCATTGTTCAAAATTACATTGTTTAAAATACAGAAACGTGTGGTCATAAAAATATTTTAACTACTGTCTAAGGAAAGTTTCATTTCAGTAAAAAAAACAGCAATAAACTCGTACGGTCGTGGAGTAAGAGTGAATTTTCACTATGAAATCAACCAAGAAACCTCGCGATTTTTTTTTCTTAATTATGGGTTAATTGAGTTTAACTGTAAATTAATTCATAATTTGGTGATTATTTTCGTATAGGTATTTTGATATTCTTTATAAGGACACAACTCTCATAGGTTTGTACTTTCAGAAATAATCAAGTACTTATATATTTTTCTATTTACACGACCTGTTTTCTGAAATCGGTATATCGAAATCTGTAAGATTTGCTGAACGACAAACCACGTGACAGGTGAAACGAAATAAAAAGCTCTAAAATAAATTCAGTAGCCGTAACTACTATCGCGCTCGCGCTTATACGCGAGTACGAGCGGGATGGATAGATACCTAGTAAACACACGTTAATAATGCCGCAGCAGCTCATGGCAGGGATCGGATACCGGTTTTTTCTCCATACAAAAGAACGGTTCGAATTCCGTTAATTTTCGGTTTTCGGTATATATTTTTTTTGTTAATGGAGTAATTAAAAAATACGATGGTTCATAAAAAGTGTAAAACATTTAAAAATATTTTGCTATTTCGAGGTCTTTCTAAAAAAAACCGGTTCCGATCCCTGACTCATGGTACGGCGACTGATTTAAGAATCGCTTAGATTCGCGATAGAAGTATCGAGTAAAACTACGTAACCGATATTTGGCAACTCATGGTACAGTCGACGTCATAGATATCATTACGGTTTAGGTGCCAAAAATACGAGTATGTTTACACGACCTTAATGTCAGGGCAATAAAGTCGGGTAAATATATTTTTGGCACCTAAACCGTAACGATATCTTTGACGTCGACTGTACATACGGTTACATAACAGTTCCGATTATGCACAAAGGGAAGTAAAGGCCATCTAGTCGAAAAATAGTCCGCTCTTACCCCAACTAATCTTACGTGGGACTCTGATTTAAGTGTCCCAAAGCTCACCGGCCAACAATATTTCCTTTTCCCCTGTTTAATCAGATCAAGAGAAATCTCATAATATATGTCTTTAGGTGATCTAGAAGGCTTCCTGAAGTACTGTTAATAAGAAAATGTCTTTTCATTAAAATATGTATATCCAATAAAACTTTAACTGAAGTCGATCATGAGTGAAATTACTTGAAAGAAAATTCCAACTTTGCTTCTACAGACTCTAGCGGCAGCTGTTACAATTCGTTAGATGTTTTTATTATATATATTTCTTTCGCGACATTTTTTACCTAACGAAATATGCGTAGGTACCTATCTAATGTGTTAGACAAATTCACTTTTCAAAACTGGCCTAATGCCAGTCGGACTCGCCAACAAAGGGTTCACTAGCAGCAAATATAAAAAATACAGTTAAACAACCTTTCTCAAAAACTATAAGAGATACTTTGATTAAACCAAAAATCGTTGTATTATATTTTGACCGTTTTAAATATTTAGGACATGTCGTTGCGGTTGATCTCAGGGACGACCTTGATATTGAACGGGAGCGAAGGGCCCTGTCGGTGCGGGCAAATAATTATGATCGCTCGGAGGTTTGCAGGTTGCTCCAGGGAGGTCAAAATTACCCTGTTCAGAGCCTTTTGTACGTCCATGTATACTTGCAGCCTTTGGGTGGATTATACGCAACGGGCCTATAGGGCCCTTCGGGTCCAGTACAATAACGCGTTCCGGGTGATAGTGGGACTGCCTCGTTTCTGTAGCGCATCAGGGATGTTTGCGGAGGCGCGAGTTGAATGTTTTTATGCAACAATGCGCGGGCGCGCCGCATCCCTGGTGCGCCGGGTGCGGGACAGTCCCAATACCATTCTGAGAATGATAGCTGATAAGCCAGATTGTGCCATTATGTTGCACTGTACGGGATTGCATGCTCCCACTGGCAGTATTTTGTGGTAATGCTCCATTGTAATTGTCTCGCTTGTAAATACCTACCTATGTGTCATGTAGTTACACGAAATAAATTTATTATTATCTCTTTATTTAACTTTCATCTCAGTTTAGGGTTTTTATAAAATGAATACAAAATTAAAATATAATACAACATACAAAAACAATACAAAATATAAACACTTTATAAAAAACCTAAACTAGGGTGCCGCCGGCAACGGGGCGGGCCCAAGCTGCCGGTGGTTAGGGCTGCAGGGAGAGGAACCGCCGTGTCCAGGATTACCGCCTTCTGCATCTGACCCTTGACCCAACCACCTAGCGAGAGCCTCTTGAGGTGTTGATCGAGACTCTTCGCTATGAGACCGTTCGCAGAAACAACTATCGGTACAATGATCGCCGAATCAACCTCCCACATGTCGGTTACCTCGTGAGCCAAGTCAAGGTACTTACTGGCTTTGTCCTTCTCGGCCTTCACGAGGTTCTCGTCATGGGGGATGGTGATGTCGATGAGCTTTGCCCGGCGTTGGGATCGATCTATCAGCACGATATCAGGCTTATTGGCTACAATAGTCCTGTCCGTGATGATAGATCGATCCCAATAGAGCGTGGCACGACCATTTTCGAGAACTGCCGCAGGTGTGTACTTATAGTACGGCACTTCGAAGCCCACAAGGCCGTATTGAAGAGCAAGCTGCTGGTGTATAATCCTGGCTACGAGGTTGTGTCTGTGCAAGTACTCGGTGTTAACAATCTGAGAACAACCGGAAATAATATGCCTGAGTGACTCACCGGGACGGCGGCATGCCCGACAAATGTCGACCGTACCGTCCTTCAGGATATATTTCCGGTAGTTATTCGTCATGATAACCTCGTCAGCAATTGCACAGGCAAAACCCTCGGTTTCTCCGAAGAGGTCCCCGAATCGCAGCCAGTTCACCGACGCGAGCAGATCTACGTCAGGTCCCGTGAGGGCCTTGTAGAACCGCCCGCTCCTTGCTCTTCCATACCGCCTTGCGGTCCTCGGTGCCCAGTACCACAGGTCTGCGCCAGTTCTCTTTTGCCAAGGAGAGCGGCGTGAGGTTCCGGTCTACTGCCACCACATCACGATGCATCCCGCACTCATTGTTAAGAAAATAGTTTCTAAGATTGTACACCTCGCGGTTGTGGAGGTCTTTGGCATTTCGGCCCCCACACTTCCGCGGGATGTACAATCTCATAACGGATGAGCGCGGGTGTAGCATTCGATGTGTGGTAAGCAGTGTACGGACCCTTCGATCCAGGGCGTCCAGCTCGGTCTGAGTCCACCTTAGTATGCCAAAGGAGTATGTGAGTATGGGTATTACCCAGGCGTTGAAGGCGCGCACTTTGTTGCCTCCTGACAAAAGACTGTTAAGTACTTTTGTGAGCCGGCTGAAAAAGCGCTCCTTCACCGCCTGTCTAATTCCCATATCTTCAATACCCAAAGACTGTGACATACCAAGGTATTTATAGGTTTCTGCTTCCGAGATAGATCTGAACGACATTGTCTCAGAAAGTTGCAAATTTGTTGAATTTACTACTTTCCCCCGCTGCACATGCATAACCGCACACTTATGGACACCAAATTCCATATTGATGGCACTACTGAAAACTTCTGTGGTTCGCAGTAGTTCCAACAAGTCTTGGCTATTTGGCGCAAATAATTTGAGATCATCCATATACAGAAGGTGGGAAATGACTTCACCCTCTCTCCGAAGCCGGCAACCTAGTCCTGAATCCTTCAGCAGGGTACTGAGGGGATTCAGAGCTAGGCAGAACCACAAGGGACTCAGACTGTCACCCTGGAATATTCCTCGCTCGATCCTTATGAAGTCCTGCGGGCCAGAGGGGCCATCCCCGCCTCCTGGTTGACGAAGGACTGTGGTCCACTGCCTCATACACGCGCCGAGAAAGGATCTTAAAGTTGCATTAACTTTATACAACTCCAAGACCCTTTCCAACCATGAATGAGGCACCGAATCATAGGCCTTCTTGTAGTCAATCCAAGCGGCGGAGAGGGCCCCTTTGTTACGCCGGACTTGCTGGCAAATGGTCATGTCGATGAGGAGGAGCTCTTTAGTACCACGGGACCCAACCCTACATCCATTTTGAGCAGGAGCCAAAACATTGTTCGAAACAATGTGCGTGTTAATTTTTACTCTCAAAATGGATGTAAGGAGCTTGTACAGTGTGGGCAAGCACGTGATGGGTCGGTAGTTCTTCGCTTCCGTGGTACTACCGGACTTGTAGAGCAGGAAGGTTACACCAGTTGTTAAAGAAGGTGGCAGGGAACCGAGCTCGAGGGCTTGTTAGAATTGCGTTGCCAATCGTGAGTGCGAGCATCGAAACCATTTTAGCCAGAAGTTGTGCAATCCATCCGGCCCAGGACTTTTCCAGTTCTGAGTCGTGCGGATAGCACAACTTACGTCATCGGGGCTGATGGTAACTGCCCCCATAGGTTCTATGGTCTCGCATTCACGTTCGACAACGGTCATCCATTCATCCTCGGTGTGTCCGACGGGCGCTGACCAGATACTACGCCAGAAATCACTCATGGCAGTAGCATCCGGCAACCGCGCGTCGGACACACGGTAGTCGGTTTCCTCCCACTTTCGGTAAACCTTCCTTTGGTCACTCTGGAAAAGGCGATTCTGCTGGAATCGGTTCACACGCTCTCTGTAGCGGCGAATACGGTTTGCCCATGCATAAACCTTCTGCTTCAGAAAGTCGATGCGCTCTGTGAGGTTGGCCATGTAGTCGCGGGGTGCAATACCCGTTCCCGCGAACGCCTGGTTCACAAAGCGCATTACTCGGGGGCGGTTGTTGCCCCCCCTGAAGCAGATCAGCTTTGCAATGAGACTCCTAAACGAGTCGATACGATACGTCGTTCGATCCGCACCTGCCACGCGGGGACACCCCCAGCGGTCCTAGGTGCACGGTCAGAGTCCGGAAACTTGACTCGAGCAACACGGCACGCTGCAATGGCCCCACAGTACATGATCGAGTGCGTATCATCCAAATCTTTACTGGATCGTATATACGGCTCCAGTAAAGCGTTTAGGGCTCCCATCAACGCTAGATTGCGCCTATTCATGGGCAAACGTGGTAATCGTGGCCTAGAGTCGGGTGTGAAGCGATGCTGCATAATCGCTTCTTCCAAAGTCCTCCTCAATTGCTCATTGTCTGAAGTACTCACACTCAGGTTCGCAGCATCGTCCTCATCAGCAGCAGGACCGACCCGCAGTGCCTCGGATGCCAAGTCATGTACCGGCACCGGGTCCGGCGACGTGGCGGGTGGGTCCAGCGCCGAGGAAGGGGTCGCGCGAACAGGGAGAGCCTCCAGGCGAAGCCGATCGAGTGTCGAGTCATCCAGCCGCTTTGATCGTTGGATGACTCGCACTTGATCCGATAGTCGCTGCGCAGTCACATTAATGGTTGGTTCAAGGGCCTGAAACAGAGGAAGCATCCGGACACGATACGCGGATAGATTAGTTCCTCCCTCTGTAGCCCCGTAGTAGGCGCGCATGACGTTCTCATTCATAGCTTGAGACCATGTCATGCGTCGCACTACACCACCGGCAGCGGGAGCCGTGGGCGGGGCAGCATGTCCCGCGGGCCCCAAGCGTGCCGGCAGCGGTGGCCGTCCTCGTCGCGCAGGTGGTCGTGGCGGCGGCGACGTAGGTCCGCGCTCGTCGCTGCTCGACCCGCTGATGTCGGGCGCGGTGGCGTAATCAGCGCCCGACGAAGATTGCGAGGAGACTGATGTCGATGAGGCGGACGAAGGTCTTGGGCGTGCGATTGGTGGAGACGCTTTATCTTGGCGTGCTTTGCTACGCGTATACATTTCTTATTATTATTATTATTATCTCTTTATTTCAATATTTTCTTAGGTTAGGTTGTTATAAATAATATGGTTATAAAA
This sequence comes from Thaumatotibia leucotreta, assembly GCA_025490895.1. Classification (NCBI taxonomy): domain Eukaryota; kingdom Metazoa; phylum Arthropoda; class Insecta; order Lepidoptera; family Tortricidae; genus Thaumatotibia; species Thaumatotibia leucotreta. The sequence goes on from JALPQI010022676.1 coordinate 22,893, forward strand.
GTAAAATACAATACAACATACAAAAACAATATAAAATATAAACACATTATAAAAACCTAACCTAGGGTGCCGC
>JALPQI010022677.1:0-15575 GCA_025490895.1 Thaumatotibia leucotreta
AAATAAACAGGTAACTGGGGTCAAAATTATTTTTCGTTGTCTTGTTTTATACCACTCTGTCACGCTTCTAGTTGCTGTTTTCGACTCAGTATATAAAAAAAATCCGGTGCTCTTGTATTTCTTTTTTACGCGAGATTTTAATCCATACATCAAAAATTGGAAACAAAACATCATCTCATACAAAAATCACAACTGTGTCACGTTTTTTAGGGACACAAAATAAGACAACGAAAAGAATTTTGACCCAACTATAATATAAATAGATATAAGCTTGTATATAAAATGTATTTTTTTGCTAGAAAATTATTAAACATTACAGCTACTGTTACTTTATGTAGAATCTAGACAAAAAAGTCAAATATTGTAGTTCTGCTAAAGGATTTTTTTTGCAGACAATTTTTGCATATCACGGAACCACCATTCAGAAGTTCGCAACCCGTTTTTTATTATAAACTTAATAGCACCTTATCACGACGGCAACTTACTAATGTCTTAATGGTACAAGTTCAGCTGAAACGGCTGTCTGGAGGGCACTACTCTTCATTAATCCGCAGGACCCTGGTAAATTATTCTTAAGGTCACTTTGGTGGTATTTAAGTTAATTTAATAATAACTTTGACGTTGTCGAGCCCTGGATAATAGACGGATAAATGTTAGTTCAAATATTTAATAGACCTTTCACAAACTGCAGCCATTTGTCTCTTGTCTTGATTTTCCTTTACCAAAACTAAATTGAATAACATTATTCTGCGCATTTTTGGCCGTGTGGTGACGGGCAGTAAGAAATAATATATTTGTCACCACCCCAACTCCTCCTGCTAAGAGTCGACTAAAGCATTGAAGTGTCACTGACCTTTTTTTTTTATAACGATTGGTTGCAGCAGCGACATCAGAATGGACAGATTACTGCGATCGCCAACCCGCTTGCCCAGCGTGGTGATTATGGGCATTTACCTCCTAAATGCGATATTTGTATAGTTAGTAGGAGAGGCATACGTCCAGCAGTGGACTGAGAGAGGCTAATAACGTTTAACGGAATAACGTGCAATGCCCTGAATTTCAAACGGACTGTACCTAATGTCATTTCCGTAGATCTTTCATTGTAATAATTTTTATGTCTAGGACCTAGGAGTTTTAATTGCATTTATTGTATAAACTTATTCTAAATTATGAAAGATCTAATATGTATATCTTAATCTTATCTAAAGTAAAAACTAAGATGAAACTAATAATCTAAATAGAAAAGCTAAAAATACACTTTATAAAAATATTTACCTAAAAGCCCCCCTTTATAAAAAGAATACCCCGTCGACAGACCTGCTCGACGTGCATGACCCCCATGACGTTATGGACCTAGATATTAGTTTCCGACAGTAGTCTAAACATAAAATAAATAACTTAACAATTAACCTTATAATAATATATTTTGTGCAACATCACAAATTGTTTTATTTAATATTTTTCGAGAGTTGTATTTTTAAGTAATAACAGCACCATGTACATAAATGAAGAAGTTACATAACATAATATATTATATTTTCTTAGATAAGAAAAAAAATACCCAAGTTTACCAACGCCGGAAGTGAGATCCCAAATGGGATTGGTAAAATTTGTTGTTTTTTCTTTGGTACACATTATTATATGGCATCTAATATTGCAACTTACAATAATAATTATTATACATAGTTAACTAATAAGTTTAGGTATCTTGTAAGATTTATTAATTACTCCACACTAAAGGTAACTCTTAGTCCAACTTTACTACTCAGTTCAAGAAATAGTCGCTCACATGACATGCACGTAATTCCACGATAATCCGTGAGATGGCAGCACGAGTCACAAAAGCTCTATTAAGGACCGATCGCATTACATTACATCGAAACTCATCATTTCCAGTTTCCGTCACTGTCTACATAAAATGACGCCTTCATTGGGGTGAGAGAGATAGACTCTTGGTTACAATAGGTAATGCGAAACTTTGGGCGCACAAAATAGCCTAACATTATAGGATACTCAGGTCGCTTAATACATTTTTAGAGTGATTAAGTTTGCGGAAGTTATTCAAGTGACTTTATCTTAAAACAGCGGTAATTAGGACTTATCTGATAAGGATGTGAAAGCTTTAAGTAACTTTTTACATTAAGTTAGGGCATAATTAATTATTTTATCGATGATGCAGTACTTTTTGGCAGTTAGGGATATATTGATAGGAGAGGACGAAAATTCCGATATATCTTATTCAATCAGAGTGCTCAGAAATATATGAGCAGGCCTCTATTATTATCATCGCGTTAGAGTGAATGATGAGATATTTTTGAGTACGTGGCCGCTCTTATACAATAACACCTCAATTTGTGTTTTAAGGTTTTTATGTCTCAGTTTTTGACATCTATTAATAAGGATAGTGAGACTATTCTCCATAATATAATGGCATCAACGCCATTAAAATAGGTAGCCTTTTGTACTGAGTAACAATAAGAAATTTTCTTTTCAATTGGTAATAACTCTGAAACTAAGCGAAATCCAAAAAGTATACATATATATTATGACATTTTAGTCTTAAAATAGGATCCGGAATAATTGCTGTTTAAATTTTTCCCCTTCCTCATGGGCACCGTGTATAGGTATCTAATAGCGACTATAGGTAAGAATTTTCAAGTATGAATAATCAATCATTCTAAAAGTATTCAAGTTTGCAGGCAGTTCGATCGCTCATTTACTGAGGACAATCTTTTTTTTTATTATAAGGCGGTGGCACCATTAGGAACCTATTTAACACTTCTTAATTCCCAATAAGCATAATATAAACCGAAACCAATAGGTGTCCAATAAGTTAGTATAACCTTTTAAACTTGCAAACACTGCAGGTAACCTCATTAGTGGTCCAATAAATAATCGAAATCCGACTTCGCCAACGGGAGGTCTCCTCAGGCGAAAATTTTTAGCCCATAATTATTTTTATAGGTTTCCAGTAACGCTAACAAGCTCCGATTTTATTTATTACTTAACAAACACAATAAATCGCCTTGAAACATTAATAATACATTCGGTTTTATTTTTCAAATTCATCATGAATCATGAGAGTTGACAGGTATGCGTTGCGCGTTCTAAATTTGAAAATTTCGAATAAGAATAAAGACGCAAGTGAACATGCGTTTTGAGGAGATACGTCTTTATGGAGTAAATAGTTTTTGATGGCAAAATGTCGTAAGTGCATACTCGTGCTTAAAATGCGCTCATTGGTCTAACGAGAGTAAAAATTGTTTTGAATTTGAATGTTACGTAATTTATTGACTGAAGTAATGATGGCTGGTTGAAAGACTTGATTGGCAATTATGATTTCTTGCATAATATGACTAATTGTGTATTCTCAGTTGGAATTAATATTTAGTTCATAAAAATCTTACTTTTCTTCTTTTCCTATGACCATTCTTTAGTAATTGTTTATGTCTGAAATGATTATGCCTGTTGGTTTTAAATGAGTCTAATATCATCAATATGTTACCTGAATTTCTCTTTCCTGTAATACTCGTAGTAACATAGACAAATTTGCAAAAAAATCCGTTGCCAATCTATTTACCTGAATTATAAAAAACATACTATAAAATAACAGCCGTCAACAGTCAGCCTCTGTAGCCTAGTTGGTAGTGACCCTGCCTACGAAGCTGGAGGTTCCGGGTTCGAATCCCGGCGAGGGCATTCTTTGTGTATTTATTTATCACAAATGTTTGTTCCTTGGTCATGGCTGTGTATGTATCTAAGTATCTATACGTATCTATCTATTATATATATCGTCGCCTGGTACCCACAACACAAGCCTTAATTGAGCTTACCGTGGGACTAGGTTGATTTGTGTAAGATGTCCCAAGATATTTATTTATTTATTTATTTTATTTTAACAAAAAAGTGCCATCTGCGAACCATGTCTAAAAATATTGCCAACATACCATTAATAACCCTTTGTCTCAAAACCTGAATCCAGAGCGCATTCAATATCCCAAATCACACCACCTATTTTTAAACGGATGTCCAAACAAAAAATCTATTCTGCGAAATTCGCCACAGAACCAATATAAATTAGGCACGCATATTGCGATAAAAAAGGATTAATAAGCGTTTTTGAAATGGCGTATCTGCTTTAGCCGTATGTGAACATACGACTTTTTTCTTTAAAAATTAAAATGGCGCCCGACAAAGGCGAGACGTGGGTCTCACCACGAGATATTGAATCAAGAGATCCGTGACTAATGTTTTGTGGTGTGGCACCTAATACCATAGACCCTCAGTCGAAAGTGATTTGTGTGAACTTCCTATAGAGTTGATAACCAAATGACAAGCGTAGTAAGCTACGCTGATCAGCTACTATGAAGTAGTCTGTAAAGAAAACCCTTCAAAGAGAAATAGACCATGATCACCTACGTCCGATATGAATATTAGGATGGGATATTTTTCAAAAATTTCGATATTATTGAGGGCACAGTTACAGAACGGTGCCATTTGGTATTTAATTATGACACGTAGTTTTATTACTTATATTTTTGATTTCAGTTTTACTGCCCCCGGATTTGAGTTGAAATTTTGCAGAAGCGTAATATGGGCCTTACAATTTTTTTTCAATCTTTTTTTCGTCTTTTTAGGTTCCGTAACTATCGAAAAACCATTTCCCAACACAGTAGTCCAAGATAGCTCAAGTAGGAACAAAAAGTAAAAACAGATATGATCACTGATCAGTACAAAATGTACCTACTGAAGTTTCTTTGAACCTTTGACCTGACAATCTACAGCTGTGCCCAATAAAAAACAAATACTTTTTTTTTCTTCATACATGAGTGACCCACCCTAATGCATATTATAATAAAATGTTTGTCCTGCTTACCTCTCACGTATCATCCTGTACATATTATATTGTTGTCACTTGAGGAAAGTGTGATTGTTATAAAAACCATTTTATATCCATAGATTTGAAACACAAGGTTAAGTGTTTTTTGACAGTAAACAAAAGAGTAGCTAATTTAATTCCCAGTAAACGATTGAATCATTTCATTGTATTTTAATGCGTTAAAATCAGGTGTGACAGGAATGACTGGCAGGTTGTTTCTTTGGAATCAATTAGCTATAAAATTGATTTGGCAAAAATGATTCAGACGGACCCGAATGAAATGGCTTTTGAAGTCGGATAATGTGAAAGTGTCGTGCCGGCGCGTGCATTTGTTTTTTCATTTACAAAACGCAAAACGCTAGTATTTGACAGTACTTTAGTACTAGTTGTGTCATAACGCTATAACATAATATGTAAATGTCATAACCATACAATTGTTAGCAGTGTTTACCAGTAATTGGATAAACATCAACCACGGATGTACATAGATCAAATGACATGGAAGATGGTGGCATGGTATCTGTTGGTGATCCTAAATAAATAAATTAAAAAAGTATTAATATTTTATACCGCCAGTCTTAGGAAACAGATTAAATAAATAGTTTTCTATTAGTTCAGAATTTTATCAAACATTTATATAATTATTGACAGCATATTTTGACGACAGTGTAGGTAGTTAGTCATTGAACCTTTGTGTGTTTTTGGTATCACATACAAAAAACATCATCATCATCATCATCATCTATTAAATTTAATATTGGTAACCGTTTGGTAAGGAATCCTAAACCGAAAAACAATAGATTAAACTCACGCCATTATCGATACCCAGAAAAATGAAACAACATTTCAAGGCATGTCCGTTCACAGATAAAGTAATAAGAATTCCGAACGAGATCAATGACTCAGTGAGAAAAGTATCACCTAACGTTTGAACATAAAATTCTACAATTTTATGATCTTTGCGGTCAGTGTCGCAATGTTTATCGGTATTATAATTTTTTATTGCTTTTGACATATTATTCATAGTAAATTTTGGAGGTCGGGTCGGCACCTTTTTATCTTCAATCGTGTGAAGGTTCATGGGTATTGTAGGTACCTATAAGTGAATGAATATACAAACGACACTCCTCCTGGAGTATGTGTGGCTGTTCCCACGTTTCTGCAACTGCAGCTGTGGCCGGGTCGCATCCCACGATGGTGGGATGGTCGTTGCACTGTCATTTGGGGACGGTGGTTAGAGGCTGTTGAAGGAAAATTTGCCATGGGCATGGCGAGAGAGATTTGCATGCGCACGGCGAGAGAAAACGGTTTTGGTGATGATGATGCGATAAGAGAAGGCAAAGTCCGATTTGAGACCTGAAATGGAAGAAAGATGGAGAGAGAGAAGGGCTGATGTTTGGTGCGCGGCTGTCGGTATAGGTACTTACCTACAAATGCTAACATTAACTGTACACGTGTAATCCTTATTACAAAACGCATACACCCTAGTTAGTAAGTTAGTTAAACTGGGCTTTTTCCGCAACTCGACATCCATTGTGTCTTTTTTGCGTGATAGCGAGGTAGCCCTATTCCAACCATCCAAGCTCCTCCACGAAACTCAGTGTGTTTCAGGTTGCTGAATGCCTTCTTTAGTGTGTTTGGAGTCCCTGACGTGTCAGTGACGCATACACCCTAACGCGAACTACGATATTCGCAAATTTTGGGGATTTTTCTTTGTCACTCTAATGACGCCTTCGTTGGAGTGACAGAGACAAATCCCCGAAATTTACGAACTTCTGTGTTGGCGGTAGCAGGCCAGTACACAAATGGTAAATTAACTGCGTTGGCAATGACACTATCCAAGAATAGACATACTCTTTTGTCTCAATTTAAACTTGAATCCATATCTTCATCAATCTTTTGGTTTCGTGTTTCTCACCAAGTTCATAATTTATGTTTCTGTGGCAAACCACTTCAAGGATATTGATACCGAACTACTGGATGTTTCACTCCATATGTGCAAATAATACTTAGCAATTTTTACTTTTGGACCAACCCTGAAATTGTGGGTTCAAAATAATCCTCTAATACAACATTTCAAGATCACGTCATCAAAATGTCGTCGTTGAGATTGCCAATGTGCACAATTTCAGCAACTGAATTATCAATGCAAATGACATATGTTTACAGTCAACTTTTGTCAAATTTTCAATTCACACATGTGGGTATTTTCAATCTCAACGACGATGTATGGAAACAGTCATATTTCGGGGTTAGTCCCATAATAGGAAAAAAAATGCTCAGTATGATAGATAATGAGTAATGTGATGTTTTCAGTGGGTTTTAGAAATGACCCACGTATTCGAATAGCAGGTGTGAAAAACAGATAAAATTTCGATACACTGTGGCAGTCAGTGGGATTTTATATCGGGTGATAATTTACTATTACATGATTATTGAAAGAGGTCATTCAAAATTGTGTTCGTTACTATACAATTTAACCAACATTTAATCCGTTGAGTTCAGATGGAAGACACAATCTTGCACTAACTCAACTTAAGTAGTTACTTTACGCAATAATATCTGGAGCAAAATCCAAAGTAGGCGTAATTCCATTGTCTGACGGCGTGATAAAATTGATAAGCCACTATTACTACAAAAAACAGCTATCTTGACAGATCTTTATTATACAAAATGACCACCAAGCCTACTTACGGAACGGTAAACTAACAAACTGTAGTTGACGATAAATATTAAATTAAGCTCTCGGCTATTACAGACTAGTTGATAATAAAAACTGTTTTTCTATTTCAGCACTTCTCTCTTTCAATTCGGTGCCTGACATGACTACGATGTAAAAAAAAAAGGTTCACATATTTTCATAATATATATTTTTTTCACATATATTATGAACTTTACTTTTATCAATTTTCATATAATATCACTAGCAGTTACCCGCGGCTTCGCCCGCGTACTAATATCTATTCACTGCGTGTTAATGTTTTCCCGCGATTATCTCGCGTTTGCCTTAACCGATTTAAGTGTGGCGGATGGTGCTTTTACCCGCGGTTCAGCCGCGTTTTATAAATTTTGATCACGGTCGTTCTAAACTTAAGACCTAAATTCAAGACGGCGAACTTTTTTTGCAATTTTGACTTCAAATTCCGTATGAAGAACTTTTCATCTTCTCGGTATCGTTTTTTATAAATATGAAATCAAAGTTCTAGAAATTTAAGATGTGATAGCTTCTCACTTTTTGTTCCTACCTCAAAATCTTTATGAAAAACCCCCTTGGATCCTAAGATACCGATTTTTATTAGGGTCGGATTCAAACTGAATAAATTCGAGGTGCCGACCATTTTGTGCAAATTTGACCTCAAATTCATTACTTTGAAGGTTTTGACATTTCAGATATTGATTATTATCAAAACCCGCTATCATATTATGGTCATCTTTACCACTCACAAAGGTGATTGTTGTGTTTTGTTGGTAAACTATCATTTGTCGTTTCCCAGGCCTTACAAAGATGACCATAATTAGCCGAGCTGATTAACATTTGAAGTAAATCAAGATTGTTACAGATTCTTCCAAATTTTACTTCTGCTTTATTGTGAAGACAGATCAGTCAGAACTTCAGATAACCACGGATTTTTATGACGGACAATATCGAAACGGAAATTTAATAGGCAGCCTTTTTTGTAGTTTGTTAATAAGAATCTCTGGGATCCCGATACATCGATTTACACAATTGGATCAAAAATGACGAAATTTATGGTGACGGCTGTTTTGACTTTATAAAAAACCTCTTGGATACACACACACAGATATATGTACTTTTGATTACTATCGCGTGAAAACTTAAAAGGTTATTAACGTTGGTTAACATGTTATAATTAGAATGTTTTGAATGAGAAATAAACACAAAAACGATACCCCTGTCATAACCCGCAAGCCAATGAGACCATAAAAGAGGAGATGGTATTTCACGTACACCTCGGTACAGCGACACGATAGACTATAGAAACGATAACCATGTTGTTTTTTTACTGTTAACATTTTTACCACTTTCAAGAGTTGAATTCTCAAAAAACCCTAAAACATGTTTTTTTGGGCGGTAGGCATAAAAAAAGTAACACATCACTGTATTAGAATATATTGTAATAATTGGTAAATACTTACATTTTGCAATTCCAAGTATACTAAAGCACAGTATAGTCTCTAAATTCAACTACTACATATTTGCAACACCATAGATGCTATAATTCTTAGAGTTTAGCACTATTAATCCTGCTGTTTCCTACACCTGTCAAAATCATAACCTCTCAGAACAATACCTAATCATGACAAGTTACACAGAGATTGCTGAGACACAAAAGTCCTTAGAAAATTCAGTGAAGAAAATGTTTTCTGAGTTTGAGGCCAGGACTTCAGTCCCCGGCAGCCAGAGCAACAGTTAGCAGCCTGAGCGAGGAATTCTCCAACTTCAAAGAGCACACTCTGGGTGTGTTGGAGCTTCTCCGTCACCAAATAACAGCACTTGGGAAATCTCAGGACATCACTGAAATGAGGCATCGGCGAAAGTATCTCTTGTTCAAAGGCATTCCAGAGGACTCCGGTGAGATTGTGTGTTCATCTGTATCTGACAGCATCAGCCAACATCTCAAGATCCCCGATGTATCTACTGCCTCTTTCAAAGTGTGCCACAGGTTGGGTAAACTGATTGAGGGCCGTTCTAGACCCATTCTTGTTAGATTCACTGATTTGCACCTGAAGTCCCTTGTATGGCAGAAGAAGACGAATTTTAAGGGAACTACTTTTGCTGTATCCGAATTCCTTACCCCTCAGCGACAGGATCTGTTCACCCAGTCGCGTAAGGTGTTTGGTATGCGAAGCTGTTGGTCACTCGACGGGAACATATTTGTTAAGTTGTCCTCGGGAGCGCGTGAGCGTATCGAGTCGGAAGAAGATATTGAGCGTGTCAAAGCCTTGCACGAAGGCCGGCCACTATCTTCGTCGACGCCTGATCCTGTTGCCGTTGCGACCGTAGGGCAAGGCAAACCAGCTGCGGATTCTGGCAGTCATGCTGGCCGTTCCCGACGTGGTGAAAAGCAGGCAGCATAGCATAGTTAGTGACTTAGTTTAGTTTCTACAAAACTTATTTTTAGTAATCTTGTATCCACTCATTTGTTTGCATGATAGGGCAGATTCATTTGTGTTCAATTCAATTTTTCACTTTCGTAGTTTCTGTATCGAGAATGTTTTTTTTTTTGTTTTTACCCTCTATTATGTAAAATCAAACAAATTTTAGTGATCGCTCGTCAGCGATGAGAACGAATAACTTATGATCATGACACTTGGTGTATTCCGTATGTCACTGTCATTTTGACTTGGCGTGTTCGAGTTCTTGTTTTTGTCGCTCTGTTTGGTCTAAAATTTAAATTTATCTCAGGTGTTTATATTTTTTTTTTCTTTAGAATTAGGTATATAACGCTTTATTAATTGTAAATTTCTTTTTGTGCTTCCTCATTGTTATTCTGTAGTTTTCTTACAGATCAACCGGCAGGATTAACAGAGTTATGCTTATATAATAGCTTTACTTGATTAATCTAAAATATATATTAGGTACATATTTTTTATATTAATATTTTATATTATTAATGTCAGATGATGATACTTTTTATTCCGTCAGCAATGATAGTTCTTTTTATATCTCACAACATTCACTTGACACTTCTCTAACTTTGGGCACCTTGGTTTCTAATGAATTTCTTGACTCCAAGCACTTTAACGTATGTCATATAAACGCACAAAGCATCCCTTCTCACTTTGCAGATCTTTTAGACACTTTTCGTTCTGATTTTCTGCACGCGATACTTGTTTCAGAGAGTTGGCTGAAGCCTACCCTCGACTCCTCTTCCTATGCCTTACCCGGATTTGTTCTGATTCGAAATGATCGAACTGGCAAGGGTGGTGGCGGTGTTGCCATTTGCCTCAGGAGTAACATTCCGTATAAAATCTTAAATTCTCCCCCTTCTCCTTACTCAGGTTCTGCGGAATGGTTATTTCTTGAGGTAAATGTCAAAGGAGTCAAGGCAGTTCTGGGAGTTGTTTACTGTCCCCCTTCCATTGATTATTTTTCCGACCTTGAGCAAGTTCTAGAATCTTTAAGTTCTGATTACTCACATCATCTCATTATGGGTGACCTGAACACCGACCTGTGCAAGGATACTTCGCAAAGCCGTAGACTTGGTACCATACTCAAATCGGTTAATCTCACTCTTCTGCCTTTGAATGCTACTCATCATACCGCTTCCTCTGACACTTGGCTTGATGTCATACTTACCTCTGACCCCGGTAAAATTTTCAAACACGGTCAGTACTTGCCACCTGGCTTCTCTCATCACGATTTGATTTTCGCGTCGTACAAGATCAAGCCAGTCAAATGTAAACCTGCTCTGGTTTTTATGCGCAGCTTTACGAAGGTTGATCCTGATGCGTTATATAATGATGCCGTAAACATAGATTGGTCCCCTGTGCTCACTGCGACTTCCACTGATAATAAAGTATGCCTTTTCAATGCAGCCATTTTAAAACTTTTTGACAAACATGCTCCTTTGCATTCAGTGAGAGTCAGGCGACCTCCTGCCCCGTGGATTACTGAGGGTGTACGGATGGCAATGCGAAGAAGAGATCGGGCTTTTAGGTGTTTCAGACGTGACCGTTCTGATGAAAACTGGACTTTATTCAAGACAGCCCGCAACCGATGCAACCAGATGGTACGTTCAGCGAAGCGGCGTTTTATACACCAGAATGTATCCTCATCTTCAACAGCGGATGTCTGGAAGTTTTTGAAATCCCTTGGTCTAGGCAAACTAGCTTGTAAATTTGATAGCCTCTCCTTTTCACTTTGTGACCTTAACAAGCATTTTTCTTCCGCCCTGTCCGTCGATAGTAATATGAAAATTGTTACCCTCTCCAAAATTTCGGCCCTACCTTCTATCAATACTCCTCCTTTTGTTTTCTCCCACATTTCTCAATCCGACGTTAAGACCATCATTAAGGCCATCAAGTCTAAAGCCGTTGGTTGTGATGATGTCAGTCGGTATATGATAGTATCGGTTCTCGACTGCGTGCTTCCTATACTGACGGACATCATTAACTCATCGGTCCGTAATGGCGATTTTCCATCGGTTTGGCGTAAGGCTTTTGTTATCCCTTTGCCCAAAATTAATAATCCTACGCATGTTAGTAATTTTCGACCTATCTCCATCCTTCCCTTCTTATCGAAAATCGCTGAAGCGGTGGTGCATAAGCAGTTGTCAAGATTTATTTTCTCGTACGATCTCTTGAGCCCGTTTCAGTCTGGTTTTCGACCGGGACATAGCACTTGTACTGCGTTGCTTAAAGTTACCGAGGATATCAGACGTGGCATGGAGAATCAAATGGTCACTGTACTTATTCTCATCGATTTTTCCAACGCGTTCAATACTGTCGATCATGAGATTCTCCTTGCCTTACTTGAGCACCTCAATGTGTCGCCTATTGCGCTCAAGTGGTTCTCGGCGTATCTTCATGGGCGCCAGCAGGCAGTTCGCGTGGATCGCGTCTTCTCTGACTGGTGTGACTTGGCTACTGGCGTACCACAGGGAGGCATTCTCTCTCCTTTGCTATTCTCCATATTTATAAATTTTATAACCCCTGACCTTCGCTGTTCGTACCATCTATACGCTGACGATCTGCAACTTTATGATCACTGTAGTGTAACCGACGTTCCGGCTACCATAGATAAAATTAATTTGGACCTCTTGCACTTACAACACTGGTCTGAGAGGTTCGGACTATTTGTCAATCCCTCTAAGTGCCAGGCCATAGTTATAGGCAGCTCCCGCCAGCTTGCTAAGGTAAATTGTATCCCCCCGGTTATTTTTAACGGAATCCCTATAGCCAGAGTGTTAAAAATTTAGGCATTTACCTTGACAGCACTCTGAGTTGGAGAGTCCAGGTAGCAGAAGTGAGTCGTAAAGTAACTGGTAGTCTTCATGCACTCAACAAACTCAAACACTTCCTGCCCATTAAAACGAAGATATTATTAGTTCAAACATTAATTTTACACATAATGGATTACGGTGATGTGTGCTATCCGGACTTGAATGAAGAACTTCTCAATAAGTTAGATCGTCTGTTAAATAATTGTATAAGATTTGTTTTCTGTCTCCGTAAATACGACCACGTCTCATCTTTCCGCTCAAAACTGGGCTGGTTTCCCATCCGTATACGCCGCAACACTCGAATGCTTTGTGCTTTGTTTTCAATTATTAATCATTCTCAATCTCCACAATATCTTAAAACTTTCTTTCTTTTTTATGGTCTTTCTCGTGAACGTCAGCTTCGCTCTTCCGGCAACCTTTCACTTACTATCCCATCTCACCACTCGGGCTTCATGGCCAACTCATTCTCTGTCCAAGCAGCTCGCCTTTGGAATGCTCTTCCTACTAAAATCAGGGAAAGCCCGAACAAGTTCGCCTTTAAGAGAAGTGTATGTGATTACTTTGCTGACAGAACTAATCATTGTTGATGAGTCTCCTTAGTGTTTTCTATCTGCATTTGTATTTATGTATGTGCATAGTTATTTATTTGTGTATTTATATTTATTTATATATATATATATATTAGTGTGTATATTATTATCTATGTAATAGTGTGTTCAGTATTGTATCAGTTGTTATTTTATTCATTGTTTATTAGCTTCTCTTGCACCGCTCACAGTTTCTCTGTTTTGCCCGATGGTTGACTGGTAGAGAATGCTTCATAGCATTAAGTCCGCCTTTTGTATGATTTTTATTTTGTGCAATAAAGATTAAATAAATAAAAATAAACCCGCAAGCCAATGAGACCATAAAAGAGGAGATGGTATTTCACGTACACCTCGGTACAGCGACACGATAGACTATAGAAACGAAAACCATGTTGTTTTTTTACTGTTAACATTTTTACCACTTTCAAGAGTTGAATTCTCAAAAAACCCTAAAACATGTCTTTAGTCATTTATGTTTGGGAATACTCCTGTGAAGTTTCGGATAAAACAGTTTAAATAGTCAAGTTTCCCGTACAAACTTTGGACCCCCATTGCACCCTCTAATGAGTGGATTTTTTAGAGCACCCCTACACCCTCAAAGAAACCTACGCCCTACGCGCTATATTTGGAATCTCTAGAACCAGAAATAAACATAAATAATAAAATTATATTGATATTTTTCGAATTTTACCCCATCACACCATAACCGTGTACATAGTATTTCACGTCTGCCGTGTTAAATTTTAAAATCATTATTGTTTTCGTGATCTACGTCCCGATAAACCATAGAAACGATACCCAACTTGATTTTTTCACTTCATCACCCTTTTTACCTTTTTCAGGGGTTGAATTTTCAAAAAACCCTAAACATACCTTTACTCAATTATTTTAAAGAATATTCTTGCGAAGTTTCGGATAAAATAGTTCAACTAATCTTGTTTCGCCATACAAACTTTGGACCCCCATTTCAACCCTTTAGAAGGTGAATTTTGAAAAATCCTTTCTTAGTGCTCGTCTACACCATAAAAGGAACCTACTTGCCAAATTTGGAGTCTCTAGGACCAGGGGTTTAGGCTGTGCGTGCATCTTTGTCAGGGAGCTTCTTCTATTATATATATATGCATTTGATGCTGTAGATCACGACCTTCTCCTCGCCATACTCACTCATTTTAATGTCTCCCCGGCTGCGACTGCGTGGTTTGCCTCGTACTTATCAAACCGTGTCCAGGCTGTACGTGTCGGACAAAGCACTTCGGATTGGCAGGAACTGAATACTGGTTTACCGCAGGGTGGTATTCTCTCACCCCTTCTATTTTCACTGTTCGTCAATCTGATCACGCCTGGAATCAAGTGCTGTATGCTGATGCCATCTGTATGCTGATGATTTGCAACTATATACTCAAGCGGAAGTAACGGATATCAATACTGCCATAGCAACCATCAATCAGGACCTGAACCATATCTGTGACTGGTCTAACAACTTCGGTATAGCCGTTAATCATGCGAAATGTCAGGCTATCATAGTTGGAAGCACGCGACAACACTTAAAGTTGAAGAACGCGTCTTTAACGCCAATCATGTACGATGGATCAGCCATTCCAGTCTCAGATAGGGTGAAAGACTTGGGTATCATGCTTGACAAGTATTTATGTTGGGATTCTCAGCTCTCGGAGGTGAGTCGAAAGGTCACTGGCACTTTGCGGACATTGTACCCATATAAAAACTTCCTCCCGGTCTCTACAAAAAAACTACTTGTGCAGGCGTTAATTCTACCACTCATTGACTATGCTGATGTGTGCACAACCAACATTTCCCAGTGTTTTCTTGACAAGCTTGACCGCCTAATCAATAATGACATACGGTTCATCTTCGGTTTGCGCAAATTTGACCATATTTCTTACTATCGCCGTCAACTTTCCTGGCTTCCTATCCGACAGCGTCGGGCTCTCAGAATTCTTTGTTTGCTTTTCTTCATACTTTTCGATCCATCTGCTCCCAGTTACCTCAAATGTAATTTTAGCTTTGTTTCCTCTCGCCCGGGTTGTGAACTTCGTTCCTCCCGCTCCCTTAAACTTTTAGTTTTTCCTCACCATAGCGGTTTTCTCTCTTCATCCTTCACTGTACAAGCTATCCGTCTCTGGA
>JALPQI010022678.1:0-15949 GCA_025490895.1 Thaumatotibia leucotreta
AGGACCGAATTCAACCTCAATTTCCGGTTAGAAGTACGCAAGATTTGATAAATCCTACTTAGCATTTTTTCAGTGTATACCGAATTACCGAATGCCAAGTGTAGATGTTACGGCGATTAACCCCTTATTGAGCTAGGCCAATGTCCAGCATTGGACATCTATCAGCTGGCAAGCACGATGATAATACCGATGCTGTGTATAATTATGTGGAACTTCGATTAGATTTATAATTGAAGCAAATTAGTACGTTAATTACTAATGCCTGATGAAAATTAATAGCAATAACTTTTCCAATACGCATTACAATTAGGTACGTTAGGCGCTACAGCGGCTTATCTAAATTCTCTCTGTTATTTCAGCTCATGTTATGTTCTATAAGCAAATATAGTACTCGAGTGGAAATACTATAATTACATATTATGAAACTCCCTCATACTCATGCATATTCAAAACGCGACTTACTTTGTCCTCGGCAGAGCAAAGAAAACATAATTTGGGTCAGATTTCCATGAATTTGCGTTGTGTGTGATGCTAAAACCCGAGAGAGTACGAGTAGGTAAACTTTGTTTGACTGCTATACTAATAGGTATTTTGGGATTCCGTGTTAAAAATGCAGAGATCGGAACCACAAATACGTCATGTCGTTGTCCGTCCGCCCAACATTTCCATAAAAAAAGAACCGTCTTACTCAGTCTGATTAATTCGTCCCAATATTACAGGGTTCTATGTCACATTTTCGGGGTAATTAATGTTGCCAGTAAACTTGTAACTTTATAAAACGGGACCCTGGAATCAGGACTAAGTGTCGATGTGACAATTTTCTAATTGCAAGTTTACAAAAGTGCAACATAGGAGCGCTCGTAGACCTGTAAGTACGTATAGGGACGGAGCTATACTTACTAAGGAATGAGAGGTGAATATCACTATCTCATTCCTTTGTATAACTCCGTCCCCTACAACTTACGTAAGAACTCATAGGTGTAATCCAGGCCTAGAACCTTGTAGTATTTAGGCCATCGAATTAAAAATACTAAAAACAAAATGAACTTTTTCTCAACATACCTACATCGCATGCGTAGAGTAATAAACGCAAATGTATCTAACCATTTTAATCCGCTATCTTCACTTAATATACTGTTCGCAGGTAATAAGAATAAATAAGGTTATTTATAATATTAAACGCCCCAATAAAAAGCCTAAAGTACTGTGCGGGCCACGGGCCGCGCGTTTCATCAAATATGAATAAAACATATGCCTTGCGTAACGGCTCTTCCAAGTCTTCCCAACAATATATTTCCTCCAAGCATACAAATATAAACTATACCACATCGACATAGAGAATGTGTAGATTATCTATAGAGAATTATAGGTAATACCGACAAAAAATATAAAATAAATGATATCAATTAGGTACGTACGGAAAATTAAGCAAAATATAATATTTTAATAAAAACAGTAAGTACCTAATTCAAAAACTGAAACCAAGATAGAACACAGGTACCTACCTACACCCTAAAAATGCTATGTATACATGCATATACATAGCATTTTTCGGGTGATAATGGTGATTTAAGATTATCACCCAAAAAATGCTACGTAAATGCATAAACTTACGTTTAATATTATCCTGACGTTTCGGGACGCTACACATCATTAAGACCTGTGTGTCGTTAAAATAATGTTTGTTTTACTTTCAAAAAGGACCTTATCTTAAAATCTTGTTTATTTGGCTCAAGGTGCACTTCTTGTGCAATTACGAATGTTAGGTAGGTATGTAGGTAGCTACCTATGACTCTTTTGACAGAGTTCCACTTGCGTTGAATAAGATAAAATGGCCGTATCATCTAGTAATAGGCCTCGACAGTCTCCATAGAAAAACATAAGTTTGCTTAAAATATTTATATTTTCATATAATAACTTCAGATTCAAAGCCTTTTGCACCAAATCGATTGACATCATCATCGCAATCATCGATTACATTTTTACGTCTTCTTCGTTCTCGTTTCTTCCCCATCCATTTCGTTGTCTCCAAATCCATAGCTCTTGCACACTTTTCATATATTTCATACAAATTTTTCAAAAACCTCAGTACACCAGCACCTTTTATGTATTGTTGTAAATAAACATAAGGATCCATTTGGTGTTCTAGTGCCAAAGCAATATTATAAACAAAAGTGCCATTAAAACTTTTCGAATATTTTGTTGCCTCATATGGATTGTAACAGAGATTATTTAAAGAATTAAACTGAAGAAGACAACACTGGAATCTTGCAAAAGAGTGCATTTTTCTTGTATCATAGCTTTTTGGTTTCTTTCTTATACTTGCATCTATTTCAAAATGCTTTATCAAAACACTGGCGGCTAACAAACAATCTTCATATTGAACTTTGTTTTTATTCAAGAAAATCTCATCTTCATTATTTGTTGCAGGTAACCTCTTCAGTTCCTCAATTTTCTTTGAGTACTTGTTGTTGAAATTATTGTGTCCCCGGAACGTCCCGGTTTTCTCATCAATTACTTCTAACATGACATAACAGATCAAGAGACTCAGAACATGAGCCAAAGGAGGCTTAGTTTGTTGTACCCACCACAATATTGCTATCATGTACAACTGAAAATTTGATGGCAAATCTTCTAACACAACAAAGTCTAATTTAGGCATTTTTTCTCTAATAAAATGTACAAAACTTTCTTTTAACTGACCTTCAGTTAATTCATGAAAGTGTTCTTCAAAAAGTCTGGGTATAGAGTATTCTTGATTGACAAAAATTCTCTTGTAGTTAAGCCCATCTCGACTGACATATATGCAATATTCTTCGGAGAAGTTTGTTAGCAAGTCAAAAGCATATCTCATAATTGGTAGCGCACACATGAAGGAGTCTTCATCAGTGTAATCTTCTGCTTGGGGGGCAGAGAAGTGCAGATGATGAACATATAAGTTTAAATATGGCTGTGGCATAAAATTGGTTCTTATTCTCTCTGCAAACCATTCTGGAACTCCTAGAACAAGCTGCTCATCTTGAATACTCTCTTCGGATGAAGATTCACCATCATCATCACTATTTACAGAATCTGATGACTCATTTTCTTCTTCTGCTTCTTCTTCTGACTCATTCTCATCACAATCTGGCATATTCAGCTCAGCAATAGACTCAGTATCATCATCGTCACCAATATTAAAATACTTTAATGAATTACATGTTTTTCTGTTATATCCATCAATACTCCTTTTGATTGTTGCAAAAACTCTTTCTTTTTGATTTTTCTTCATCCTGCCAATTATTTTAGCTATTGCAGTTTCCAACGTCTCATTTTGCAGCCATTTGAACAGACCATGGATACATCTTTGCTGATCATTCTTTTTCTTTTTACTCTTTGGTAGTTTGAGTTGGGAAAAGAATTTGTTGAAAACTCTTTTTTGAACATAATCATTACCAAGAAGAGTTCCCAAAAGTGGGAGGAGCTCATCTTCCAGCCCACCAAAGTGCTTTAGCATATATTCTACTTTATACATTTTGCACTCTAAAGCATTAATTTTCTCTCCATTCTCATTTGTGCCAATGGGCTTTGGTTTTGACTCCAAGGTGTTAAAAGGTATGTACATGACATTGTATATGAAGAAATCAGAGTCGTAACTCAGGACTGGGCAATCCAAATGCCTTGCCATTGCAGCAATTTCATCATCGGCTTCAAATTCACAGACTGTGTAAGGTACTTCCATTTCAGCAAGAACATCTCGGAAGGTGTCCCTTAATAGTACTGGAAAGATCTGAAGGCTGCTTTGTGTAACAGGATCAAGTTGGGATCCTCCTCTAATCCTCCCCTTGAGGCGACTATAAGCAGTTTTTAACTTACGCCTCTCATATGTTCCATCGAAAATAACATAGGGCGATACATTACATTTACGCAGGTTCTTTAAGAAAGTTTTGGTGAAAGCTGCGAACTTGTCGTAATCGCCGCCAAAGGCCGAGAAGCTGTTTAGAAGCCTGTACAACTGTGCGCACAGACTGTGTCCATCTATCACGAGATTTGTATCGTGGAGAAGGTGGTCACGGAGAAATGCATTTTGATTGTAGTTTATATACGTTGTTAAGCCTCTCACGCCCATATTTACAATTAAGAACAAATTTAATAATGTAAAAACGTAAACAAACGTGTTTGAATAGGTTATTTCAATATTATGACATAACATAACATAATTGACATATTTGAATGTGACGTTGAAGTTTATACACACACCAAAGTGTGAATAGCGTTCACAGAGAGAGTAATCATTATTTTCTTTAGTTTTAAATACTAAAGGTAAAGCCTAACAACTTTCTATTTGACCCTGACACAGTGTCGCTACAAACAGTTTACCTATGGCAATAATGTGATGTCATGTCAGTAACCAATTGCAAAACATTTTCCAATGGAATACTATTAAATCCTTCGTCCTTTCTTTGGTTTAAAGATTTTATTGTATTTAAGACGATTTTTCTGGCTTCTATTGGTATCTTTTTCGGAATTTTTATGATGAAATCGTTTAAGTCGCGATATATTTTATTTTTGTTTACATCGGTGACATTCGATGACATTCAACGCCTGGCCTACTACCGCGAAAATCGAAATTCGTAAATTTCGAGGATGTTTCTCTGTCACTCAAACGAAGGCGTCATTAGAGTGAGAGAGACAAATCCTCGAAATTTACGAATTTCGATTTTTGCGGTAGGGCCGCTGATGTCAAACAGTAATCATTGCCAGTAAAATAAATTAGTGTCACTGAAAATCCGCAACATGGCGAGGGTCAAATAGTAAGTTGTTAGGCTTTACCTTTATTTATTATAGACTGGTAAACTGAAATTAATTTTAGTCACAATATTTTAATATCTCTCTCTTTCTCTATTTAGTGAAGTGACTAACCTTAGTGAACCTTCAAGTGAAATTTCTAAACGAAACTTTCAAACCGAGAAGATATTAAAAAATAAAAATATTGATACTTCTTTCACTCGTGTTGGAGTCATATATCTCTACCTCTTTCAAACTTTACCATAGCCACTCTCGTCCCTCTTCCCGCCATTCCCCGCCCCTCTATTCAAGTCAAAGTCAATCATCTTGCCGGCGCATGTGGATTTGTGTAAAAGGAAGCAAAAACACGTGTTTTAAGGTTTTTAAGGAGCATAATTCATATTATTCGACGAAAAATCACTGATTTTCGCAGTTAGTTGTGTTACTTACATAAAAGCTTTATTGTCTTCGAAAATTTCACCACATTGCTACATTGTGCTATAATATACAACAATCTAAAAATGACTGAAGAAAAAGTAGCCGATGTAGCAGCGGAAAGCAATGGAAATGAAGAAAAAACAGATAATGGGGCGAAGACTGAACCAATGGATGAAGCAGAATTGGAGAGTGCTGTGATTCGGCAGATCGAATATTATTTCGGTGAGTCACAGTTGCCTCAAATACACTCGTTGCAATATCAACACATATTATATCGCTCGCTCAAGGATCTTTTATTCCAAATGCTAATTTAGTACTGCAACTATGAAATTAACACTCCTTTGGATAAATATCACGTTCGCTTGAAATCTAAACCTTAGTGATGTCTTATTACATTATAAAAAAAAAGTAAATAAGTAGGTTGAACTATCATTACCTCCAGCTTAATCTTATTGAAAAATCATTTACTTTGTTAAATTGCAGTTTCTTGACCAATTATTAGGCCAAGAACCTGCAATTTAAGCTCCTTGCTTTTTAGGTTAAGTTCTAGAAATGACCATTTTTATACAACAAGAACACCTAAAGCATAACAGCATATTCATCATAGAAATTAAGTAAAAATGGCATAAGTAGTACTCTCAAGAGTTAGTCTAAATCACAGTTAACAGATTTATACTGCAACTAAGGAATTGGCCAATTGAAGGGATAAGTTTGCCTTTGTACATGCCTTTTACATATATGAATTTAATGTTTTGTTTCTGTTCAATAAAGAATTTTACTACTACTACAATTCTCTTAACCCCTTGTTCATGGTCTGTCAAAATTGTACTGCTGAAAAATAAACAGAAAAGGAAATTCCGAGTTTCCAATTACATTGCTGATAGACATCCTTTCAAGCCAGCTACAGTCGAGGGATTAATTTGTCTTGTTTTCCAGGTGACCTGAACCTTCCCCGTGATAAGTTCTTGCGAGAGCAGGTGAAGTTGGATGATGGCTGGATTCCATTCGAGGTCTTGATCAAGTTCAACCGCCTTGCGAAGCTCACTACTGACTTAGAGCTCATTGCCAAGCTGTTGGGGAGGTCCAGAAGTGGTTTATTAGAGGTTTGTGAAACAAGACATGATTATTTGTGAGTTTTAGTAAAAATGTCTCACATTGTCACATAAGGAGGGAATTGGCCTGAACTTTATGTGAATTAAATGTCTAAGTGTCCTTATAGCAAGTGACAAAATTTTCTAAACCACTCATTTTATAATGATATATTGAGATCAATTGATTTATATCTATTATTTTATTTGAGATCATTTATATTGATATTAACTTTATACTCTTTTGAAATCTTTAACCTCTGTCTTTGTCAATACCTTGTATTCTGGAAAAAATATTCTTATGACCTGAGTTAAGTCCTAAAACTGTATACTATCTTTATAAGCAAGCAACCAATTTAAAAAGCTGAAATCCAATTTGTATATTTCAGATCTCAGAGGACAACAAGAAAGTCCGCCGCAGCCCAGACATGCCTCTGCCAGAGATGAATGAGGAACGCCGTAAGGAAGTCCAGAGCCGGACAGTTTATGCCAAAGGTTTCCCTAAGGATGCTGAATTAGATGACATCCTACAGTATTTCAAGCAGTTTGAGGAAGTTGAGAACATCATCATGAGGAAATATCAGGACAATAAGACCAAAAAACGGATGTTCAAGGGTTCAGTCTTTGCCACATTTAAGACTAAAGAACAGGTAATATGAAACAACATTTGTATGTACAGTCAACGAAAAATGTGTCTTATCAGTTTCAACTTCATTACCACTGAAAATAATCTAGCACTAATATATTGCCTCCCAATGCGTCCATATACATAAACAATAAGACAGGCCTACGGCCAAAAGTGGATTGAGATAGGGTGACAAACAATTTAAAATTTCTGAAAATAACATACTGATTTTATTCGGATTTCATTGCTGTTGTACATACTCTTATGTCATGCAAGTATTGCAAGTGCATGAGCTGAACAGCAAGGAAATCTTAATTTCCCTGTACAAACACCAAAGAATGGTGTTCTCACACAACTGACTTACAAGTAGGGTTGCTAACTATTTTTTAGAGATTTAGTATTTTCCTAAAAACATGTGAAAATATATAGTACATTGTAAAAAAAATTGTATGTTTTGACAAGTCATATTTTTCTATTACATAAGACTACTTTTGACTAAGTAGCGGTAAGAGGTGCATTCTAGAAATTTGGAACTTTTAATCTCTATCAGCAGCATGCATGATACAATTAGTGTGAACTGGACCCCCCAAAAATATAGTATTATTACGTACTTTTTGTACTATATTTTTCTTCAACAGTATAGTACAGAGAGTCGAAATATAGTACAACTAGCGACCCGCCCCGGCTTCGCACGGGTACTATACCTACATAAAAACCTTCCTCTTGAATTACTCTACCTATTTAAAAAAATCTCATCAAAATCCGTTGCGTAGTTTTACAGATTTAAGCGTATGTACAAAAGGACATAGGGACAGAAAAAATAATAATTATAAATGGTCTGATTCATCAGAGCAAATGATAATTATGTAAAAATGTATGATACAGTAATCATTGCTACTAAATTCATTCAAATATTATTATAGTGGTTTTGGGTGAATCATCTTTTTTCTGTCTTTTATAGCCATGGTTATGGTCGCCAGAGTCACGCTGATTTTATGCAAAATAATGCTACTTAAACTATGCAAACATACATTTTTCTCGTGCTAGTAAGCCCTTTCCTTAATGGACTACCTACAGACATTCACTACTTGCATGTTGGCCTAACTTAAGTAGCATAATATTGCATAAAACCAGCGTGACTCAGGCCACCGTAACCATGGCAATAACAAACAGAAAAAAGTAGATTCACCCTTTTACATGAAAATATGGTCTGTATTAGCTGTAGAACTATTTGTATGGCAATTTACACACTAAATCTGGCAAATAATCGATGACGGAGATCGGATCTAGTGTGTAGATTGCCATAGGAATAGTTCCATGGACCATATTTTCACAGGTCTGGATCAGGTGTAGTGTATCTTATGCATTAAAATATTTACAAACTTTTGCTTAAGTTTTTATCCTCAAACTATTTGTTCTTCCTTATGTTATACTTCATTTATTCATTCGAAAGTTATCTAAAAAACTTATTATCTATTATTTGTGCTTTAAGTTTGAAATTCGTCATGTTTACAGGCAGAAAAGTTCTTAGAGCAGAAGGATGTGAAATATGGCGAAAATGAATTGATCATAAAGTGGCAGGAGGCCTATGTTGCTGAAAAACAGGAGGAATATGCTGCCAAGAAGGAAAAGAGGGAAAAGAAACCTAAAGTTGAACAGGTATGATACTTTGATTACATTATTTATTTAAATTCCATTGTATGTTTGTCTTTTGAGGCAATTTGATAAAAGTTGAAGAAGTATTTATACTGGGGAATGGTTTTTAAATGTTTATTTTAAATGATAACACTTCCATTGTTATTCCATAGAAATGGGAGGCTAAGATGAACCAAAATGTAGGGAAGCATAATTTTTTTTGGTCCCATAGTAAAAGTGGTTCAAAATAATTGATAGATGCATGTTTTATTATCTTATATCACCATTTCTGTAACATTCAGTATAATGAATAGATACATACACAAATACTAGAAACTAAGTCACGAATATTTGTGATGATAATCAAATCACACAAATAAATCCTCTTGCTTGAATTAAACGTTTCTCAAGTGTTTATTTGTTTTTATTCTGTCACGTCACACAGGAGACAAAAGTAGTATAGTTAGCTAAAAGAAAGTATGTTGCATGCTTTACTAACATAATTACAGGTGTAGTGAGAAATTACTTGCCTTCGGAAACGTTCGTAAACACATGCTGTTTCAGGCAGTGTCACCGAGTCAGACTGAAGTAGCATGACAGCTATTACTGTCAGTCTCAGTGAGATAGACTGAAACAGCATGACGTTGACGAACGTTTCCGAAGGCAAGTCATTTCTCACTACATCTGTAGTTGGTGACCCACCAAAGACCATGCAACTGTCAAAAAAAATGGTTTTTTTATTTATTTTAATGTTATTAAACATTTTAACGGTGACCGAAGAGAACGTATCCATGGCAACGCGTGATATAAAAAAACGTGATTGACCCATTTATGTATTGCCCGTGTGGTGACGGCAGTAAGAATACATTGGTCACAACCCCAACTCTTCCCGCGGGTGTCGTAAAAGCCAACTAAGTGATTGAAGGTGTCACTGACCATTCTTTGATATAAGATTGATAATGGGCAGCAGCGTCATCGTAGTGGACACATTACTGCGATCGCCAAACCGCTTGTCCAGCGAATTATGGGCATTTACCTCCTAATGCGTCTATACGCATACTTAATAGGAGAGGCCTACCAGCAGTGGTCTGAGATAGCCTAATGATGATGATGTATTTCAGGCAGCCCCTCAGGATGACTTCAAGCTACCAACCGGCACGGTGCTGCACCTCACACACAACAACGATAAGCTGAAGAGAGAGGACATTAAAGAAGGACTTGCTAAGCTTGGTGGTAAGTTTGACCTATTTGCCAGTAAAATCTAAAAAAAAAAGGAAACCAACATGGCTGACTTTCCATAGCATTTGACATCTCTGACACAACGTGAAAAACGTTTGTTGTCAAGTGGACATGAAAGAGCACATGGGTGAATCAACTTTTTTCTGTCTGTTATTACTATGGTTACAGTCGCTTGAGTCACGCAGGTTTTATGCATAATTATGCTACGTAAACTATGCTAACATGCCTTTTTCTGGTGTTAATAAACCCTTTCTTTAATGGATCATCTACAAACATGGACTATATGCATGTTTTCATACATTAAGTTGCATAATTTTGCATAAAACCAGCATGACTCCAGCGACTACAATCATAGTAATAATAGACTGAAAAAAAAAATGATTCACCCACATACATCCATAAAATATACATATGTACACACTCAAACATTATACACAACGTAAGTTCAAGATTCCGAGTTGGGCAATAAAATTGAATACAGATTTTTCAATAATATTCGTTGTTATCTTAGCTAAAGAGTTTCCATATGTCACTAAAGTTTTATTGAAAGTTTTGCACCCATAGTTCTGATCACCACTAATAGTAAAGCTCATAATACATTTTCTAGCAGTGATTTTTCCATTAAATAAAATCCCACAATTTCATTCCATTTTTCATTTCATTTATTTGCCATAAATTATATGTTTACATAGAAATAAGCTGGTACAGTTTACATTTATTCCTTCCATTTCAGACTTTGAAATAGCCTTCGTAGATTCAAACGTCGGCGATACGCAAGGCTGGGTTCGATTCGCGAAAGAAAACTCAGCAAAGGAGATCTTCGAAAAAATCACCGACGGCAAAATCACATTCGCAGACACCGAAGTCACTGTCAAACTCCTAGAAGGAGACGAGGAAACAGAATACCTCACAAAGAGCATCGAACAGATGAGGAAGAGGAGATTCAACCAGAAGAATAACAAGCACCATAATAAGGGGAGGAACTTCAAGGGAAAACAAGGAGGCAGGAAACGCAAACAAGATAACCATGATGATGCGCCATCCTCTAAAGTCAAAGCAGAAAGCTAGACAAATAGTTCTCCATACGAATTTTCAAAATCAATGTTCATAAAGTGTCAGATCTCGAAATGTTATTGTAAGTTTTTGAGATCGAGTAAGCAACCGTTACATGCTAATGTATTTGTTAAGCTAAGATGTTAAGATAACATTTAAATGAAACTGGGTTTCTTATGTTTTAAATAAAAACGTAATATCTGTTTTAATGATTTTGATTTTATTTTTTAACCCTTGAAAAAAAGAGGACCTTGCCGCCTAGCCTTAACCCATTCATGGCCACGCTCCAACGCACGAACACATCCCGCCGGGCCACCATACAACGCGATTTTTGCTAAAACACACGACTCAGCGTATGGGTCACGGGCCTGGCGCGTACGCTTAATAAACTGCCGCTTTGAAACCGGCCAGCGGGACAATGCTATGCAACATTTTAAGTAACCATTTTTTTAAACGACAACTTGTATTACTATCGCCTCGTTATCAGTGTTCACCTTTGTAGATCTTCCGATTTTTGAAAGTAATAAATGAATAAACGCCGTCTACAAAGTCGCCGTAATTCATTTGTTTTTGACTGCGTAAACAAATTTAGTGATTTTATAAACATACATCGTTATCGCGGGAGCAAATCTAAATTTGTCAAAGAAGTAGTAAACAGAATGTCCATTTAGTAAAAAACGGAGTTTTCTGCCTACACATTATAAGCCTCTAAGAAGTTCATCATAGCTAGCACGAAGTTTATTCTGCATAAGGATAATTAATCTTCCTTTACACTGTTAGTAAATAAAATCCTGAAATCGACATAATCACCTCAAACGAATATCCATGTTTTAATTTAGACTCTATTGACTATTAAAATTTGCTGATCTTAAGTGATTTTCGAAATATACGACAAAAAGTTTTCTACTGTGTATCTACGGCGTCGTGCACTTAATCGTCATTATAAACTGGCAAAATAATCTTTCAGTTTCACATAAGGGCTTATGAAAACTAACATTTCACTTCTTGCAAAATAGTTCTGATCCGCGAGTAACTATTTTGCTATTTTCCTTCGAGATATATTAAAAATCACTATTTATATTTAGTTGTGGTTACAAAAAAAATCATGGACAAATTTCTAAAGTGACTGACTGGGTGCCTGGGCAATTTTTCAACGATTTCAAAAAAGGAGGACATTCCCGATTCAAACGTTTTTTGTGTATGTATGTTCATCGATAACTCCGAGAATCGTGAACCGATTTTGAAATTTTCCATACATTTTTCGATCCTTTCGTTCCTATACCGACATACAAAATGTATAAAAATATCTCGATACTTTTTTCTTTTACTATGATCAAAAGAGACCGAGGTTAAGAGTGGAAATCTTACAAAAAATATATTTATAGAAATCTTTCGGGAGAACTTTCAATAAAATAGCCCACCTTTAGTACTTATTAAAAAAGATTGGCACCTGCCAATCTTTTTAAATAAGTACTAATCAAGTCCATTTCTATTCAATAAAAATAATTATTCATTTTAAAGTCGTAGGTATAAACGTTTACTATACGAGTGTCATTTCTGTTTTGACTGTTTTTCATAATCTTTCAGAACTGTCAAATCATATTTGCTCCCGCGATATCGATATATGTTTATAAAACAGTTGAGATGGCATGTTTTTGATACACAATGACATTTTTTGCTTATCTCTGCTACTTGCACGGCCTCTATAATAATTGTTTCTAAGAATTTAAACAAAGGTCGCGGCAATCCTTAATATCTTTGCACGTGCAGTGCTTATCGGCAAACTTTTTAACGACTAAGTAGAAGGTACTTGCTTCACTATTACTTTGTCTTAAAAGTTTACACTGTAAAAGTTTTATTCCTCTTATCAGAAGTATAAATCACATATTTATTGAAGTATGTATATGTAAAATAAAACTATTAAAACGGATAAACTCGCGTATATTAACTAATATTAACTTCATTCCGACGTTTCGAACACCACTATCATCCGCAGACCACGAACCCTGTAAAGTGTTCGAAACGTCGGAATGAAGTTAAAATTAGTTAATATACGCGAGTTTATCCGTTTTCATAGTTTTATTTCATGTGTAATCCTCGCGGTAACCGAAGAAAATATTATGTATATGTATGTACTTATGACCTGATGACGATAAGCACTGCATGTGCAAAGATATAAAGGATTGCGGCGACCTTTGTTTAAATTCTTAGAAAAAATTATTATAGAGGCCGTGCAAGTAGCAGAGATAAGAAAAAATGTCATTGTGTGTCAAAAACATGTCATGTCACCTGTTTTATAAAATCACTAAATTTGTTTACGCAGTCAAAAACAATGAATGGAGGCGACTTTGTAGACGGCGTCCTATTCGTTTATCACTTTCAAAAATCGATTTCAAATTCCGGTAATACAAAGCCAACGTCTTAAAAATTGCAATCACTAAACACAGCACAGGAGGAGGGGTAAAGTTGCCAACGAATAAATCGAGACTAAATTATATTTCCCATAGTACTTCAAAATTTTTCAATAGGAGGGATGGGTTGAACTACGTCACGCCATTGACTTCTGGGAAAACTACTGCAACGTGCATATGGAAGATAACACCGCTGCTCGGTTGCATTTATTGTTTATTACCTGGGAGGGCGCTCGGACGGCCATTACCTTTGAAGTCTTTTGTTTAGCAAACAACATGGTTTTGTCACACTAATATATAATTATCGTTCAGATAGTAGATGTCAAAGTTGATATACAACCTCGATAAAAAGCATGACACGTTTGGACGTTTCCCTGAAAATACGATGGGAAAGGATTTTGCACTTCATATGTATAACATGCATATTGTAATCTTTTCTAAAAACCGCCAAGATAAACAAATTTTATGTAAATACAGTTATATTAGTATGATTAAACAACTGCTTTACTTCATATAATTGAAACATAGTTTTATTACTATGAATTAATCTTAACATCACTGTTAGTAGTTACCTAATTATGTACCTATACACTACAATGACCACAACATTTTATGTTACGTAAGTATATAAAAGTACAGCGGAGAAACCTGGTTGCCTTACCCTTAAAAGAAAATGAGATATAATCGTACAAAGTTTGGCCAATACAAATGTTGCTTGCCACCATCCATAAGGTCATCGGTTGAAAAATGTTACAATACCAAACGACTTCAACGTGAAACAAGCTTTAAGACCGGCCAATAAAGCTTATTTGAGTCTGTCACGTAAACACTCGTAGTTTTTACAGACAGCGCCGGGCCACGGTGACCCATACCCTGAGTCATACTCATAACTTTCTATAAAAATATATTTTTCATATTTTTGAAATGTGAATATGTCTGTGTGCTTACAAAACGTATGTATCTACAATTTTGTTATTTTTACTATATTATACTTACAGTAAATCAAACTTGAATATTCAAGACCCCATTTTCATTTAAAAAATCGTACTCATCATTTTATGACTAAACGTAATTTGTGAAAGTGGTTGTTAGATTCAATCACACAATCATAATTGTGTCAATATAAGTTTAGTTTTCATTTTATTTAGAATGTACTGATGACTCGCATGCGAGTCACGGGCCATGCGGAAGCGTTGAGTCATGACCCATACGCTGAGTCCTTGGCCCTGAATGGGTTAAGGTGCGTTTAAACCAAAAGAACATTCGCTGTTCTAGCGCCCGTTCTACGAAATCAACCAATCACGTTTTGTGTACCGATCTTTGGTACCGATCGAATTTCATAGTGGGAGGTTAGAACCAGCGAATGCTCTTTTAGTTTGAACGCACTTTACTGAGTGAACTTTCAAGTGACATGCACATCGCGCGTGCCATCAACATCTCTTGACGCTTCGCGCCGTGAGTCGCTTGCGAGTGGAAAGCGGGCTTTAGGTCTCGTTATAAAAGTACCTACAGGGTCGCGTTTTATAAAGTTACAAATTACAATTTCGCTGTTTGCCTCTCTATCGCACGCACATATTGGCTAAAAAGAGAGGCAAACAGCGAAATTGTAACTTGGGTCGCGTTTTATAAAGTTACAAATTACAATTTCGCTGTTTGCCTCTCTATCGCACGCACATATTGGCTAGAAAGAGAGGCAAACAGCGAAATTGTAACTATAAAACGCGACCCAGGTATAAAGATATATAGTGAAATGAAGTGTAAATAAAATAACTAGCGCATTCTATGCTATTTAACTCTTTAAATGAAGTGTTAATAATCAAAGACTTGGCTTAAAGAACTAGTATCCAGGCCATAAATATTACAAAAAAAAATCTTCTGCGGGAAGGCGGCCGGTAGGACAATAAGATGGTTGGCAATAATGGCAATGTTGGCATGTATTGTGAGAAATGGTTGTATACTGCGCTGTGTACGGCTGCCTTGCATCAAACGGAAAAAAAGAACGGCGTTTATTTCGCTTCCCGGCGGAGGAAAGGCGGTAAGAATTTAATATAAATCACCTACTAAATGAATAGAACTAATTACTATGCTACAAATCTTTTTCACTTTTGTGATGTGCGGTTGACACGAGGGGCCGCGCCGAGTGTGCCACTAAGAGGGATGGATATATAGTGAGCGTTGTTGCCATGCGAGAAAAATTACCCCATCATTTACCCTATTACATGAAACAATATTAAAACGTAATATCAAATGTTTATTTAAGTGGAGTTTTAGTTTCTTAGTGTACCTTATTCAATTTAATTTACGAAATAGTATTTTAAACTGTCATAGATACGTGGCGTTTTTCAAGCAAAGTATACATCTTTGCCGAATATCAATTAGATTGCATTTTAACGTATACCAACCGACAGTAGAATCCAAAAAAAGAATGTAAGCAAACATGGCTGACATTCAATAGCATCTGACGTGTTTGAAACATATCGTGAAATACGTTCGCAGATATAATTTTAGGTTACCACTATAAATATCAATATTTTTTACTAAAAATGTATGTGAACTCTTTCAAGTTCGGAATAAAACTACGATTGTGTTTTAAAAGTGTTTTATTATGGAATAATGCAAGTTATTAGGATTGTTTACATTTTTTTGGATTCTACTGACGAATGGTGTAAACGGTTTGCGGACAGCTCATATTG
>JALPQI010022679.1:0-16767 GCA_025490895.1 Thaumatotibia leucotreta
GTAAAGTATTCTAATAGGAGGTGCAGGCATGTATTGCTTGCTCTTAGAGAATGGTCAAAGGCGCCTAGCCTTGTAAGGGATTGCATATACCTGACCCTTAATCAAACACGAGTCACACCAAAATTTCATTGGTTTTTGCCCTTATCAGTGAGACACAAGATTCAAAACAGGTGGGAAACATATTCCCATTATCCGATTAAGGGTTAAAACAAAGTATGCATGAAAAAATTAAGATAGGGTATGTAATCGTAGCTCGTGTACATAGCTGACTGACACCGATACATACAGCATACAGATATCACCTAAAATTTTATTATTTTTCTAACAAATATAACAATATTCATTGTGTGAAAATTTTACATACAGTTTAACATATTTACTTTTTTTTTTTTTTTAGTACAGATGGTGCCTTTTTAGGTTCTAGAGCGAGAAGTGTGTCATTTTACGTCAGGTCCAAAACTTCGGAGGGCCATCTGCAGCTGCACTAAAAAACGTCGTACGAGACGCGTGTCGATATAAAATATTGCCACTTGTTTCGAATTTCATGTTTTTCGCACTCGTGTCGTAATGTACTATTTTAGCATGGTTGTATAAATGTAAATATAGACACAGACAGGAGTATTCAGGCAACGGTCCTGTGGCAATAAAATGGTCAGACTGATCGCAGGTAGTGGCTGCACTTTGTCTCATCTTCTTGTTTTGTTTATAAAATTAACGTGTTCCTCGGTGAGTTTAGAAAGGCTCCTGAAATAGACGAAAATAACTTAAAAGAGAAAAACAAAAGAGTACCTAAGGATAAGAACGGTCTATTCTATATAGGGTGGCTTATTCAAATCGATGAGTATGGGAATGTCTGATACTATAAGACATACGAAGATAATATGTTCTTAGGAACCATGTCAACGATTTTGATAAAAACTAAAACTGCATTCATAAATTTGAAAAAAATACCTGTACCCAGCCGTGGAATTGAACCCGGTTGTTTTGAAAAAATAAACTTACACAATTTCTATTTCAATATCGATTGTGTAGGTCTCAAGCCGTAAATGTCTCTATGAAACATGATGTCTAAAATGAATTGTTTTCACATAATTTAGTATGGTGACGGCGGAGATGGTGGCTTTGTGAATACAATATTCAACACATTATAGGTAACGATCTTACTATTGCATTTAGTATCTCGATGTAGTGAATTTGCGTTAAAATTGACTCTGGCCTGTATAGTAAAGGTACTAAATGTTTGTACATTGTTGACTTATTATTTTGGCACAATAGTACCTATATACAGGTTGATCAATTAAAATGGGTCGGTATGAAGATTTTGGAAACCATAATATACAAGGTGGTCCAAACCTTGACGTAAAAATTTTTTTTTTAGATTCCTCACGTCATGGACTATCAGAATATACCCCATGAATATACAAAAATACGTGTAGACGGTCCAGGCATCGAACCTGAACTTTTTGAAAAATAAAATATTGGTATTTTCATTTTAGATAAGGGTTGTGTAGCTCTTAAATAGTAAATGTTACTATGAAACATGGTATCTAAAACTAATAAAGCTAACAACCTGTTTAGCAGGAAATTTCATGTATAAAGTATCCGTGATGATGTTATTTATAAGTCATCAAAAAAAAATTCAAAGGATTACCTCTAGATTTTTAGGATTCCTCTAGATCAAATCAATGACAATTCACCGGCTTACAGGCTACAATGTCACCAAATCTTGTCCTCACCAAATGTGCTCCGATGGTGCCAACTGCTTGCAAACATACTGCAAGGCCTGAAAAAATACATGTTTCAGGATCAGATACAGTACAGCATACAAAGGATTATATCAGTAAAATAGCCTAATTAAATTTTGAATAAACCAATTGTATGTCTCTGCCAGGAATGAATTTTATAAAGCTATTAGCGAAACAGGCTTGTCTGTCTGCCGTGATTATCTTCCTTCGACAAGTAGCCGGGAAGGCACATGTAGTTAATTATTTATTTATTTATTAAAGCAAAGGTTTCCACGACATCATCGTGTGCCTGTAGCATCAAGAAACCAAATTTTAAAAATAAGATACAGAAATACATACACATACAAAACATTTGTGATCGTTTTACGGTAAACGTCCCACTTTGTCGATATGGAGTTATGAGTAGTTCCAAATACTATAGATCATACGCTATCTTTTGGTGTAAGGTATATGTCTCTAAGTGCTATAATTTTTTTTTTTAAACTCTTCAAAGATGCAGAAGTGAAAAAGCAACTATTGAGAAAACGTTGCTTAAAGATTGGGATGGCAAAAAACACACTTGTACTTGAAGTTATGGAATGGCTAGTATCAAATGAATCGGCATTCTTTTCCAAAGGATTTCAAATAAGTAAAAATCTTGTAAGTATATAACTTCAGTACTTTAAATTTTACGGATTTTTGAACATGAAAAACAAGGAAAATATGTCAATCAGGAATATGAGTTTATTTTTTAAATTTAGAACACGACACCCAGATTAATCATTAAAGTTGTATTTATAAATGTATTCGCATGCTAAAAAATGCACATACAATTCTATGGAACCCTTCAGCCAGTTATTATATCAAAAAGTTAGTAAGAAACTAATTAAAAAATACCTACAGCATAAAAAAATGCAAATGACATGTGTATTTTAATGTATAACATAACTAAATAATCACATTTATCACGGCTAAAAAGTAGGTAAATATCAAATTCTAAGTACTTTTGTACGTTTATTAAGTTTAGTGATTTTCTATAGGGAGCGTCCCACTTTGTCGATTTACTTAACTTTAGTGCTTGTTCAGTGAAATGTATGTGTTCGGTACATTTATCCCATTTTATGTATGACATCATCATCATCATATCAGCCGAAAGACGTCCACTGCTGAACATAGGCCTCCCCCAAAGATTTATGTATGACATAAAGGTTTATTATTGTTAATCTAATAATTAGGCTTAGGACTTTTCATAGCATATCGTGGTTCTAAAATCCTTGGAGCCGCTATGTGAAAATTTTCGAAGTCAAAGTCAAAGTATATTGTAGGTAATATTTTATTCACTTTCTATAATGACTATAATGATTTATACCTACTGTCACATCGTTACTGAGTTAATTTAAATCGAACATAATTAATTTTAAAAATCGAACTTGATTTCATAAAAAGTGTATACGAATTTAGTTATATCAGAAACTATAAAAAACTAGACAATTAGGTTCAAGACAAACTAGAAAAAGCCTCCTAGATCGGAAATAGCGATGAAAATGGCGAAAGTATCATGTTCTTTTTCTCGAAAGTTTCGAATCTTTCGTATAAATTACATGTAACTTCCGAACACTCAGCCGCATCAGTCGTGAGCTACGAACGTTTAAAAAAAAAGTGTTTTTTTCGAGAATTTTGGAGATTCCATCTTTAACAGGAAACTATGCACCTTGTTCTCCTTACTTTAGAGTTGAAATGAGATACTAGTCCGTTCATAAGCCAAGAAGGTTTTTCGATTGGGTGTCTTGGAAAAAAACAGTGCAAGTTTAACTTTACGTTTACTCCTAAGCTATTCGGCTGAGTGGCATCAAGTAAATTTATATTGAAAGCTTGTTTTTTTTATCACGTACATCACACATCTGCAGGTAAAACTAAAAGTTAGTGAGAATAAATTTTTGTTTTTTTTTGTGACATCCTTTCAACTCACCAGAAAATAGTCCGGTCTTACCCGGGTGTACCTTATGCGTAGTATAAACAGAATATAATGAAATAGGTATATAAGTTTACAGTGCATTTTATAATAGTAGTGGTTTACGTGTAAAATACTTTTTTTTGCATTATTTTATTGAATTATGATACTCCGAATGACTCCGTGACTTTTCATTTTGCTCAGACTAAATCTCAATATCAGTTGACTAAACAGTTTAAATTATGATAAAATACTTATAAATTGGAATCATTAATCTATGCTCTATGTGATATCAACGTGAAGTGAAGGGTATTTACTTCAAAGGTAAAGTCAGTTTTGTTTCTTGTTCGGAAGTTACATGTAATCTATACGAAAGATTCGAAACTTTCGAGAAAAACAACATGATACTTTCGCCATTTTCATCGCTATTTAAGACTTTTTCTAGTTAGTTTTGAATACTAATTGTCTAGTTTTTTATGGTTTCTGTTCTGATATAAGTAGGTAACTAATTTAGTATGTAATTTTTATGAAATCAAGTACGTTATATAAAATTAATTACGTTCGATTAAAATTAATTCAGTAACGATGTGAAAGTATGTATAAATCATTATATTTAATATTACAATATACTTTGACTTTGACAATTTTACACATAGCGGCTCCAAGGATTTTAGAACCACGATATGCTATGAAAAGTCCTAAGCCTACTAATAATAGTACGGTCAAATCGTACATAATTTTACCCTAAACTCGCAAATCAAGTAGTATCGCTGCATTTTTGGTATGTTATTTAGACACCACAGGGCAGTATAAAACCACATTTTGCAAGCAAAAAAAAGTTGTGCTAGCTGGGTAGTACGTGAAAAACTGCGAAATTTATTGCCATTTTTTAGTTTCTGATTTTTATTTAAAAAACCTTACGTTTTTTGATAACATATGTTATTAAACGTTTAAAGACTAATAAATTTCCAACAAGTTGAGCTAACATGCATTACCGTAGGTCTTATAGTTTCAGAGATTCGAGACTTTAAAAAGTACTCCTTTTTGTAAACTAGATAAAATTTTGTGTTTTGCTAACATTTTCGGCTTAATATCGCCTCACCTAATTATGCTACGAAAAACATGACCTTATAGCGCACTTAATATTCTTTAATTTAAGGGTAAAATTAGGTCAGTGAACTTTGCAGTTGAAAGTATAAACGCGAAATTCATAAGGCAGGAGGCCTGCTATCTAAGTTTTTCATACAATTCGCAAGTCGAGTTGCAAAGCTGCAATTTTGTTATATTATAAAGGCCTTATAGATATATACGAAAATGCATATTAAAAGAAAAACAAAATAATAGTTTGGGCATAGGACGTAAAAAAACGGAAAAAAAAATCGGACTTTTTTTAGTTTTTGACGTTTAACTAAAAATCTATTATCTTTTTGATACTAATTGCTATAAAATTAAGAAAGAACATTAAATTTGAAAGGATTTGAGCTACGTTGCATCACCGTAAGCTATATATATATTGAGATACGACATTTCATAAAGTGCCCTTTTATCAAAAATTAAACAAATTTTAGGTTACGTTAAAGCTATTCACTAAATATTGGCAAAACGTTCGCGCTAAGAAAAAAAAATAATTGTAGATAACAACTACATTAAATTTGGAACAAATTGAGCCGATAACAATTACTGTAAGTCTTATAGTTGGGGGTATACGAGGCTTCAAAACATGCATTTATTTTCTTAACTTAATGAAGGGCACATTTTGAAATGTCGTATCTCTAAATCTATATAATTTAGGGTAATGCAAGGTAGCTCAAATCCTTTCAAATTTAATATTCTTTTTAAGTTTTGTAGCAATTAGTATCAAAAAGATAATAGTTTCTTAATTAAACGTCAAAAAGTAAAAGAAGTCCAATAATTTTTCAGTTTTTTTCGCCTTATGCCGAAATTGTTTTTTTATATTTCTTGTAATATACATTTTTGTACGTCCTTATAGGGCCTATATAATATACTAAAATTGCAGCTTTGCAACACGACTTGCGATTTGTATGAAAAACTTAGATAGCGGGCCTACTGCCTTTTGAATTACGCCTTTTTATTTTCAATTACAAAGTTTGCTGACATGATTTCGATACCTCCTACGTATACTGGTGCAAGTGACATTTTTACCATTTTCGTTTTTTTGCATATTTGGGTTCAAAATACTTATATCTACAAGCTATAAAATTTTTGTGGCGAAATTACCGCTAGTTTTTGAAATAAAGTGGCGTATACTGATATAACTAACACCTTTTTTTGGTTCGAACGTCGTATACTGAGCTAAGTGACTTGTACCACTATACGCGGTACACTTATCGCCGCGGGCGGAAGTTATACCAGTATGCGCGAGCAACAATCTAAAATCTACACATAAAAGTAGGCTCTATTGCTTATTATTTAGCAATATTGTTGTTATTTGAATAGTTGTTATGTTAAATCAAACGAATTATGCGTAACCTACCTACCTAACTAAATATAAAAAAATGTAGATTACTGCTTCCCAGTTAAGCAGAGCTAATATAGATAGCTGAATATTAGCAAGGCCGAATACGAATACGAATCTGGCCAGCAATTAGGTAGTGTGTTTTTCAAATATGTAATAACACAGCAAAAGGGACAAACTATGTTTATCGGAACGCTAAGTCAAGGAGTAAGAATATATCGACGGCTGCTCATAAGCATACATATTCTTTGCGAGCCGATATTAAGAATTGTAATCACTAAATGAAATCAGAGCTTACAATATTCCCTTTGGTCCATGTTGAATAACAAGTGGATAATATTCGTAACCATTTAAATTGTTTTCTAATTCATAATATATATAATGTCTTTAATAATATCGTCTTCTCAAACCTAACACCAGTATTGGATGGACGAATAAGTCTGATAGCCCAGACAGTAAAAAAGTATATCAGCTACTTATAAAGACATTGAATTTTGACATACTTACCTACACTAAAAC
This sequence comes from Thaumatotibia leucotreta, assembly GCA_025490895.1. NCBI lineage: Eukaryota > Metazoa > Arthropoda > Insecta > Lepidoptera > Tortricidae > Thaumatotibia > Thaumatotibia leucotreta. The sequence goes on from JALPQI010022679.1 coordinate 6,671, forward strand.
GAAAGAAGCCTACTTAGTAGTTCCAATATATACTTCTTTTAATTTGAGTATTAAAATCATTACTAAGTAGTTATGTCTTACTGTACGCACCTAAGAAGTATTGAAGTATCGATTTGATGTATATATTTATTTTGTAAAAGCAACGCCGAAATATTTATGTTGATGTTATTTCTTCAACTGTTATATTGCCTTTTGATGTTGTAAGACATGTCTTGATCACTTGAAATTAAAACCATGTGTTTGTTTCAAGACTTTCTTCCAGTAACCATTAATCCGGTAGGACACTAAGAATAATAAAAAATATACTTATTTAAAAATGATGGTAAATCAGTTAATTTTTTTTATTTTAAGCGTTTAGTTTTCTTTGTATTTATATACTTTTAGACTTCCTGCAATGTCCATAACATACAAAAAAAGCTTCGACGTATACTGGTACATGATTAATCAATTTAGGCGTATACTGGTACAAGTGACAAATTAGGCGAAAACTAATCAATAAAAACATCAGAGCAACAACTCCGGTTTGTTTAGATATTTACGGAGCATGATACAAAATATACATCAAAGGCACTTAAAATTATATCCGTGTTCATCGAGTCATAGTATACTACGTATACGGTATTTGTCTCAGTTCATCAAAAACAAGAACTCGTAAATTTCACGTATACTGGTGTAACTACCATTTTTTCAAAAACTACTATTTATTTCAAAAAAGTAAATATGTAGATTGTATTAAAATGTATTTGTTGTACATTCTTGAAAATATCATGAAATTATTTCATTGTATGAGCTAGTTACAGAACTTTGTACCTTTGAACAGCTCTCCTGGAAAATGATGATTTTGCACTTGCTCCAGTATACGTAGGAGGTATCGATTTTACCCTTTAACGAAAGAATATTAAGTGCGCTATAAGGTCATTATTGCATGTTTTTCGTAGCATAATTAGGTGAGGCGATATTAAGCCGAAATCGTTAGGAAAACTCAAAATAGCGTTAGTTTACAAAAAAGAGTACTTTTAAGAAGTCGCAAATCTCTAAAACTATAAGACCTACGGTAATACATGTTAGCTCAACTTGTTGGAAATTTATTAATCTTTAAACGCTTCCTAACATATAATGTCAAAAAACGTAAGGTTTTTTTAATAAAAATCAGAAACTGAAAAATGACCGTAAATTTCGCAGTTTTTCACGTACTACGTAACTAGCACAACTTTTTTTTGCTTGCAAAATGTGGTTTTATAGTGCCCTATGGTGTCTAAACAACATACCAAAAATGCAGCTTTACTACATGTTTTGCGAGTTTAATATACGATTTGACCGTACTATAATCATTGATACTAATGTCGTTTGTAAGGCCTATTTTTACGGAATTTGGACGGAATTTATTTCAGACTCAAGTTTAGTGAATAATAATACATTGATATTTATGTTTACCATGACTACTACAGGTCTCATCATGTTGTTTATATGCTCGGAAGGTTGGCGATCTTCCTCATTAGGGTCCGATGTATTTTGAATCGACACCTTGTTGAATCAGCAATAAGTCTGTGGATACATCTGGATCTATATTTTGAGCCCGTAAGTGTGCCATACGCTGATCCTCCATGTTATTGATCTGTGCATGTGACTAGAATAATAAAACAAATATTATTTACACAAGTGTGGTAATTAAAAAGTAAAAGCAGCCAAGAACACAGGTAGATTGGTGGTGGAATTACAGTTTACAACTGGAATTACAACTGTTAAATAGTTTTTATTTACTAAAAATGTTATTCTAAAGCCGTGTTTGTTCTTTGTTTCTGTTGTTCTGAGCGAGCATTCCCTTGTTCGTGGGCTGAGGAACGAACATTTTGCTATATGAAATCCTGTTTTCATCTGCCCAAGAATGAACGAATGCTCGCTCAGAACACTAGTTGGAAACGCGGCTTAACCCCTCGTATGCGTCCTGTCAAATTATGTTACTGTAAAAATGACCTTGACACTTAAAACAATAGATTGAAATTCCCACGCACGGATCCGTGTCTAAGCATACGAGGGGTTAACTGTTAAAAAGCAGTATTATTTTAAGATTAATGCATAGCACTCGACACAATTTGGTTTTTGATTGATGATGGAAAAATTATAAAAATAACACGTGACGCGTATTTCTACTCATAACAGCTATAACATCAATATCGATAAATAAAAAATAATGTTATTCGCTCAAGAATATATTACAAGAAAACATTCTATATCATGGTCTTTTCCGAACGATCTTTCTTTTTAGATTACTAACTTGTGTGTTGTGTTACTATATAGTTTTTTAAAGTTTTCATACGCCATTATCCTTTGACTGACGAGTGATGTGATAACAGAAAATTACACGCAAAACAAATTCCAACCATTGATGTTGAGAAAAGTCTTACTAAAATGCTTATCATTGTTATGATATAACTTTTAAAGGTGAAATAAAATTAACTTACCTAAAGGGTCACAGCCAAAAACACGATGTTTGTTCGGTATTTCACTCATATTGAAACACTCGAGTGAAGATCACTCGTTGCAAGTAAAACTTAACAAAAAACACAACTATAACGATTAATAACTAGAAACAACAAACAGAAACAAGAATTTCAAGAGAAAACTTTGAAAAGCGCGTAAGCATCTAAGCTTCAAAGAGGCAGAGCTGACAATGATTTGAAATTTTAGTTTTAAAGCGTTAATAGACGTTCGAATATGGTCCACTCCGCATCGCCAACTTGGTCCGGTTCGTACGTGCGCTCGACTCGCCACACCATCGCACCGTTCAAAAACGGTCCAGTGCGTTTCGTGCTACCAGACAGTGATCACGTCGATATGCCTCCGATTTTATCCAAAAAAGCTAAAATCGCGTTAGTTGTGGCAACCATCGTCACTACAATCAATCAATCAATCAAATTTTATTGATAAAATACAATAATTTTACATGTCACATTGCTTACAACATTATTATTACATACATAAACAGAAAATAACATTATTATCCATACTAATATTTGAAAAAAAAAAATAATAATAATAATAATTAAATTTTGGCACATTATTATTTATGAGACACTGTTATATCTATAAATTTCATAAATACCCGAAAATTTACGAATTGTTTGTTTACTTTTAATTAATTACCTACAAGTAAGCGCTGTACGGTGCGGTGGCGCCGTCCACACGAGCGAACTTGGTGCGGACCGCACCAAATCCTGTGGGAAAACCATCGAACCGACCGCACCGTCAATAATAATAATAATGTCGGCGGACCGCTGAACACACCATCGAATTTGGTACGGAGCGGACCAAGTTCGCGGTGCGGAGTGGACCATGTTCGAACGTCTATTAACGCTTTTACAAGTTTAAGCAAAATGGCTGCCTATTAGTTTCTTAAACACTCGCCAGCGGGCACTGTCTGTAAAGGCTATTTGACTATTTTTGAAGAATCGGTCTAAATTATTCGTTCTAACAAAATAAGCACAATTTTATTAATATTTGTGTAAATTTCAATGTATTATGAGTAATAATCAATATCGAAGTTTAAAATTTCAGAACTGCGGCTAAAACGCTGCGGCCCTACCGCGAAAATCGAAATTCGTAAATTTCGAGGATTTTCCTCTGTCACTCAAACGAAGGCGTCATTAGAGTGAAAGAGACAAATCCTCGAAATTTACGAATTTCGTTTTTCGCGGTAGGGCCGCTGTTTCTGTAATGGCGCCGGTCAAGTGACGTCACCTACTAGTAAACAGAACAGAGTCACTATCGTTTGTAAACAGTACGTAATTATTATCGCCTTTCTTCAAATTTGTTGAATAAAATGGAGTATAAATGGTGTATAGTGCCACAGTGTACAAATACTTCTATAAAGAGTCCACAGAAACTGTTTGTTTCTATACCAACGGATCCCAAAAGACGAAAACTGGCTTAAGTTAGCTCGAAGAGATCCAAATTCCATTAAATCACATACAAATGTCTTTATGTGTGAAGATCACTTTGATGTAAGTATCACTTCACGTTATACCTACCTAATAGGAGGTAAATATATCGGTATTTACAAAATATAACAACATCTTTAATTCCTAACCTCTTTAGACCCTACATTGCAAAACACCCTATTAGGATCTCAAATATTTTGTTTTCAGCATTCTATTGTTGAGGTTTTTCACATCTTGTTTGTAGTTTTCTGATTACTGTCCTGTCAAATATAATGTTGGTATTTCAACAATGCAGTTAAATTTCAGATGGATAAAGACACAACTAATTACATGAAGTACAAAATGGGCTTTATTCAGAAGATACTTCTGACAAATGAGGCTGTGCCAACTTAATTTCACTGTCAAGAGGATTTCAAGAGACGGCTGAGTGATGCTGTTCCTTGCCGAGAAGTGTTTCTTAAAAGACAAAGAATTGACCATGTCACAAAGTGTCTGCAAACAACTATCAATACTAAAGATGACATGGTGCAAGAAATTATGGAGCCTGAAGGTATGATATTAATTAATTATAAAAAATATATATCAATATATTTTAGACATCCTCCATAGCCTAGTTGGTAGTCATCCACCCAACAAAGTCGGAGTTCTCGGGCTTGAATCTCTTTAAGGGCATTTATTTGTGGGATGAGCATGAATATTTGTTCCTGAGTCATGATTGTTTTAGGTGTATTTAAGTATTTATTTATATAATGTTTATTTTATATACCATCATCTAGCACCTACAACAAAAACCTTTTTTGAGTTTACTACAGTAGGACTAGGTTGATTTGTATAAGATTGTCTCATTTATATATATTATTTATGTTGTTGATTTCTAATTTTTTAAAGTTACTGATTTTGAGTGTTTATATTTCAGAATTACCAAAAACTCAGGACAAAGTAACTATTACAGATACTATCATATCTACGGTGAAATCTATTCAAGTAAGAACAAAAGTTAATGTTAATCATAGGAGCAAGGCTGTCCAAACAATATGGCAACATACAACTATTGCCACAGCACCCTTCAAGACTGTTTCATACCAAGTGAAACCATCTCCTTCAGCCCCAGCCACAATCCAAGCAGCAAAAAGAAAAATTCTGGAAGAAGAAAAATCGGACAGTGATATTTCCTTTTTAGAATGCACGAATGTGGTCGTTTATCACCTTTTGTACCTACTTCATCATCAAGAGGTACTGATTCCGACAGTAATGTCATAGAAAATAATGAGCATATTGAACAATTACAGTGCCGTGTAAATACTGTGCGTTTAATTGAAAGGAAGCCTATGTTGTATATTGGTATTTCCAAAGAATGTTACTTTATAATTCAGCTATTGCATAAATTAACAAATATAAATATAGAACACATTTTACTATGCTTGAAAAAAATTAGAATGAACGCCACATTTTCTGAACTAGAGGATAATTTTGGAATATCCTTATCTTATGCTAGCAGATTATTTTTAGTAAACATTCCAATAATAAGTAGGTAGTTATTTAAAACCATTCATTATAAACTTTGATAAAAAATTAATAAAAAAGAACCTTCCTATTGCATTTAGGCATCGCTACCACAATGTCAGCTGTATTATAGATTGCTTAGAAATTGACATACAAAAATCATCAAATGTGGCTGTGCACATGGAAAAGTACCTAGTTGCGGGTATTGAGTTATGCATAGTTCCAAAAAGGAGATTAAATTTGCTATCAATAAAAAAAAGAATCATGACTCTAGGTTGAACCACGATTTTTATATACATTTTTGAATTTGCGACTTCCGAAATGCACAAGTTGAGAAAATTGCATTTAAAGTTTATAATGCCAAAGAAATACGAAAGTGTTCATTATACCCAATTCATGATATAATGAGATTAAAACTGTTAGTTTCTTATCGTAGTTACATATTCTAAGGCATTTTGGAATAATTGCATAAAATAAATTCCATAATCAACAATAAATTTAATAATTACCGCACTTATTAACAATTGCAAAAAAGGTCATTTATAATATTAAAAAGCAACAAAATTATGTGTATATCGATGATTTATCACATAATTTAACTATATTCAGCATAGTGTGCCACAATGGTGTCACATCGAAATAACGTTAAAGCATTTTTTTTATCAAAAAAGTTTAGTGACCCGGTCGAAACTTTTGTATGGAAACGTAACTAGGGTACCTTGTCACGGCATTTACTAAACTTTAGTAACTTAAATGTAAAGGCACTATTTTAGTACCTTTAATGCGAAACATATTTGTATCAAAATGTTATTTGGTACAATTATTGCAGAAATCAATATATTTTTATTTATAAAAAGTTCTGTTTTAGTCGTGTAAAACATACAATTTTACATTTTACTAAACAGAGTACCTTGTCACGATAAGTCATTATCTTCAAGAAATAGAGTAAAACTAGGATAAAATACCCAATTATACAATATACATAACCTACCTACACCTACTTTATGATCTATTAAGTCTTTAATCAATATTATAATATTAATTAGTTTAGTGACCCAGTCGAAACTTTTGTATGGAAACGTAACTAGGGTACCTACCTTGTCACGGCATTTACTAAACTTTAGTAACTTCAATTTAAAGGCACTATTTTAGTACCTATAACGCAAAAAATATTTGTATCAAAATGTTATTTGGTACAATTATTGCAGAAATCAATATATTTTTATTTATAAAAATGTCCGTGATTTTAGACTACCCTATAACATATATCAAAATGAATCAAATCGGAGTCGGACAGTTGGGTACCCTTCCTTGTTAGAAAGAGGCATTTGACTACCCGCGACGGAAATATTGACAAAATTATTCAAATTTTAAACGCTTTAAGACATGGCGTGACAAGGTACCCTGAGTACTAAATTTTATGGTCGGAGAAATATACTAAAAAAACATAATTTTACTGATATTCTTGTACACACGTGTTCCTTAGGATGTAAATAACCCAATTATAGCACAAACCCATTTTGGCACTTTTTCACCCGCTTCGACAAAAACTCATGTAACTCTGTAACTAAATGCCGTGACTAGGTACCTTTCCATGTGCGCAGCCACAAATGTTAATGTTGTTCATCAGGCACTGTCATTGGTCAGAGTATAAAAAGGGAAATACTGTAAAGTATTTAATATATTGTAATATTGTACACCTAATGGTTTGATTAATTTTACTTCTCAAGGATTTGGGGACAGAACAAGTGATGTTGTCATAGTAGAGAACTGTAACTTCCTTGATGGATTACAAGAAGGAAGTTCTATCTTACCAGTCAGAGGCTTCAAACACCTTGAACATGCATTTCAGGCATAAAACTCTTAAGGCCACCAAGTGTAAAAGCTGGTGAAAAGTTATCTAAAACTGAAGTTCGACAAACCAAGATAATTGCTATTTGCTAGTTAACGAATTTTGATTAAACGCGTGATTAGGCGTATAAGAGGATTTAGTATGCTAAAACAACATGCAGTGATAAATACTAACTTACGTCATGTTCTTGATCATATCATTACCATTGCATGTGGTCTTATAAACTTGCAGAATTCTGTTATTAAATAATGTAACATGGTATTATGATTATTTGATCATTATTGTCATTAAAAATATATAGTATGCATGTTCGGTAATTAATGTCTCAATCTAATGTATAATATTAATATCATGTTGTCAGAAAGTATTCATTATCTGTAGGGGTTATGAAACTGTTTACTTGTTGCTTACATGCAAAAGAGGAAATATAAAATAAAAATAATAAGAAGCCTGAAATTGTTTTTATTTGCATTATATTATCACACATTGGTGCTGCTACACAAAATGGGATAAATATTATGTTTTTTTCCAAGAAACAGTTAACTTTTGTAGTAACTTAATAACATGTTGGAGAAGAACCGCTATGGACAGGAAAGAGTGGAGATCTTTAGAGGAGGCCTATGCCGGAGGGCAAGACGACTATGCCGATGTCTAAAATATATATATTTATGTTATCAATTATTATTGTAGTCGTTAAATAAAGGCTATAAAATAAAATAAAAAATAACATATTCACTGTCATAATTCACTAACACAATGTCTACTTTCTTTGTTTTTTCAAATTGACTATCAGCAACACAAAAATAGCATTTTTTGACACCAGTTGCATACATTTGCAGCTGTACCTGTGCCTTACATTTAGCTGTAATGACTCCATTTTTCAAATAATTATCTTTGGATTTTGCTTTAGTAGGGCATTTAATTTGTATGATAGCATCTTTTGTTACACCGTCAGGAGACGCCACACACTCACTTCATGTGCCTTTGATGCTGTGATACGGCCGTACCGCATCTCATACTACAAGCTGCTTCTGTTTTGCTTCCTTGTGGCTTCTTCTATGGTATTTATTGCTGCTGCAGTGAATTTTTTTTCATCAAGCCTACAATTCTGTCAACATCTACTTTAATATCTTCAGATTGATCTATCATAAAGCAGTGCAATGAGTACTGCATAATTCCAGAATGCTTATAATCAACTTGATACTTTAGCAATTTACAGTTCTCAATCTTCCTCCTTTTAGCTTCAGAAATAAATTCATTGTATAATGCTGGATCACTTGGGTCTATGAGGTATTTCCTTTTGACTCATTTGCTGCACTTTGATATACTTTATAGTAGTCCCTACTTTCGACAAAGTCGATTTTTTCCAATAGCACTCTACAGAAGTACATGAAGGCTCCTCAGACTGACGGTGGACCCACATTAAAAAAGCAACTGCATGCTTACATCCTCCAGCTGAGGCAGCACAATCATGACACTGACAACTAATAATTTCGCAGTCACGTTCGTTTACAATCAAAGTCACATTGTATGCTTTGGCTCGTACTTTGTGCTCAGGGCACATCTTACATTTGACTGTGCACATTCCATTTTCCCGGTGTAGTTGGACATAACCAATCGCATCGTCACCATAATGATTCTCTTGCTGACCTGTGATACAAAGGCAAAAATTAGGACAAAAAGAAATTACATGAACATAACCTAAAATTAGCTCATACAAAACCTCCGAACTTGTCCTTATTATATTTATACATTTATATACAAATAAATAATTAGTATAGGGTACTTACAGTTTTTACATTTTTAAGTTCCGCAGCATAGTAATCAACGTTATCTTTATGCAATCATAAATGCATCTATCTTAGGTAGGTTGCTGCTGTCCGCTCGCACAAAATTTGCCTCCATTTTCAGATACCACACGAATATTTACACCGGAAGATATAATATCTATTAGAAAAAGTCTTTAGAATTAGCACAAAGATCGAATTAGAACAACAATAATATCTCGAAACCACGAACTACACTCTGATAAGGAAGCAATATGGAAGCAATGCATAAGCAATGTTTACTTGCAACTGACGTCACATGAACGCTGACCAATCATAGGGCGTTGGCTGTCACAAATAATTTTTCAAAAAATATTAAATTTATTTTGGTGAAATATGCTACAAATAGGCATATTTTTTTCTAAAACTAAGTGAAATGTAGTATAAATTATTGCTATTTTCTAATAGGATGACCACATTTTGGGGTATATTTTTAATGTTGTCGAATACCCTACTTTGATCCCGGATGTATAAGGCCGCCTAAGGCTTCATCACAGTAGGTCGTCAGGCAAAAAAAAAACGCGTCGTGTGAAACCGCTCAAATATTTTTTCTATTCAATGACAAAATTGATGCCGTCTTGAATTTTCCACGGGATGGTTTCGTTGATATTTTTTTATTGGCGATAATGACAAAATAGAAAGTGATAATCTTAAGCATTTTCAATATTCGCAATTGCAAATTTAGCTTGTACTCACGTATTTTTTTCTTCACTTCAAAAACTTATTCAAGTTCTTCCCTCTTTACCAACTTATTTATTATTCTTCTTGTAGAACGAGGGGCCGCACATAGTGTGCCACTAAGAGGGATAGACATAGTCACTTACTACTAAGAAGATACTTGCGTGTGTGGCACTTAGTGACGTATTCAACCGAGGGGCCGCACATAGTGTGCCACTAAGAGGGATAGACATAGTCACTTACTACTAAGACGAAAGTGCCACACAGGCACTTAGTGACGTATGCAACGCATTTGTCTGG
>JALPQI010022680.1:0-20731 GCA_025490895.1 Thaumatotibia leucotreta
TTATGCCCTGGATGTCGTGCGCGCAGCTAGGTAGGTACGTTCCGTAACGCCTGAATGGCAATTTTGTATCTTATCGAGTCCCCTAAAATAACATTCTATTGAAAATCGATATTTTATTTAAAACAACTATTGTCTATATCCTATTGTAATGGACATTACGATACAACTGTGAAAAATAATAAGTTCGAAATAAGCATAAATAAAGCAAAGCACGACCGAAGGGAGTGTTTTAAGTCGACACGATTTACGAATTTAATTTTTGCATGTGTTTCGTACCACATTTTTCAGTACAGATGGCCTTCCGAAGTTATCAACCAGGCAAGATATAAACGACTCCTCGCACTAGTGTGTAAAGAAGTTATTTCAGTTGTTTTGGGTAAAAATAGTGACGTTGCATTGCAGTACTCTGTATGGAATCTTAATAAACAAACTTTAATCGACGAGTATAAAAAGCCTGTCACTATTATGTTCTATCGATTACAATTCTTATAAAAGTGGTATAGGTAAATATAGGTACGATCAACTTGAATTATTGTGTTAATTATACATTAACTTTATTAATTTCGTTAGTAGACAATTTAAAAAAATATTGTGATAATATTGTTTTCATTATGTTAGCATTCGTAAAAAGTGGCCAGGCATGGTTTCCGGGTGGCTGTTTTGAAATTGTTCTAATCACATGTTTCTGGAGTAATATAGATATTGCAATAGCCTTAGATAGAACAGCAGCAAATACTCGTACAAGGCTATTATAGCGCGCTTTCTATATTACCTAGATCATTAAGTAAAATTGTTACTACAATTAAAAAAAAAGTATTTGCGTTAGGTCATTTAAAACTGTAAAACTAATATTACTAACATAGGTTTTAACAAATAAGCAGCAGAATTTAACAGCTTGAATTTGAAAAACAATCATACTTTAAGAAAATCATTAACCACTAAGTAAATTAAATTTTAAAAATTAACACTATTTTAAACATTGTGCATACAATATAACGAAACTTCAATCCGACAAATCCGTCAATTTACTGGTGTTAAATGTTAAGTAATACTTTTTAATTTAGTGCAAACGGATATAATTCCCGCAAATGGATTGTATTACATGTAAAAAACTGTAATTGTAAGTGATTACAGTCGACTTGTACCCGTAACAACATAATTTTATTCGGAAATACGGATTTATGTAGAATTGTATTTCAAAAAATGTTTTTATTGTTCGTGTAAAGTGATTTAAATACACATGGATCCTCATTATCCGAGTGACCATCAAGAGAATATGAGTAGTTATAGCGTTACACACAACTAAAATCCAAATGCGTAAAACTTAGCTGCACTAATACCTTTTGTAGAAGAAATTGCCTCAATAGAGACCGTTAAACGAACTAAACTGACAGAATACCTACCAGACGACATAACTTTTGACAAAAGAGTACCAGTGACCGACTTACTACACCCCGCAGACAGAATCACTATAAACATAACCGAAGTACATACTGAAAACGACCTAGACCCTTTTTATACATTAGACATGCATAGAATTTATACTGACGGAAGCAAGCACGACGGAGGAGTGGGAGCGGCATTCGTGATACACCTATGGGGATGTACGTAGGGCGAATAATCCAAACATCCACTTAACTCTTTTGTACAATTATAATGTCAATAATTTACAACACAGAAGGAGTATCCAAAGTTCGGAAGATAGTTACACAGAAGAGATAGTACGGAAGATAAATAGAAAAGCGAATAAATATAGGCGTAAGCGATAGCGATCGTAATGCGATTAGCGGTCATAAGCGACATGCACTCCGCGTCAGTTTCATATGCAGACTGATGCAGGGCGCGGCGACCGCCGGCCGGCAAGGAGCATGCACATGCACAAACCGGGCGCTCCCGTTATCTCGGTGCGCGTAAGCTTAGCACTCGACTTGTTGGCACGTCAAAGATTCTTGACGGACGATATATAAATGCGGTGTATATTATACGTATGTAATTGAAAATTAATATTGTATATGTTTGTGTAGTTGTGTGATTAGATGTAAATAGTTAATTAAATTAAATATAATATGTATGTATATCTATATATAATAATATATATTACGTTACGTTGTTATATAAAGTGTAAATATGTAATTATAAGTAAGTGTTTACTTGGACGTGGGAAGGTAGCCCACACACCATCCTGATGGAAGCCACAGAACTAAAAAATATAAGTTGCACAAAAGCTGTACAGTTTTCCAGGCAGAATGCGTGGCTATAGAGGGAGCCTGTCACGAATGTATCTCTCTAGGACTGGAAAAAGCCACCATTTTCTCAGACTCAAAATCCGCACTACAGGAAATCGCAAATCGTAATAGCACAACCACCACTATAAACAGAATACACAAATTAATTCACCTCATCAAACAAGCAGGAGAAATCAATTTCTGCTGGATTAAAGCCCATTCCGGCCTTCACGGCAATGAGGCAGCTGACACTGCCGCGAAACACGCCGCCACATTACACAGGAGGCCTGATTTCTGCAGATTTCCCCTATCCTTCCATAAAAAGAACCTACGTAAAACAACAACAGAAAAACACGAACAGCTTTACTTAAACAGCACAACAGGAATCCATACAAAACAGTATTTACCTACTCTTACACACGTAACAACACTCCGAAAACATATGGCACTCACCTTCCAACTCACCCAAATACTCACTGGTCACGGGTACCACAAAGCCTACCTAGCGCGCTTCCACATCACCGACAATGATACCTGCCCTTGCGATGACACAACCCCGCAAACCATTGATCACCTACTCAAACACTGTCCCAAATACTCATCCATCCGCTTTGACCACGAACTTCTCTGCGAACTATACAAAATTGACCCATTCAATTTATCTCAAATAATAACAAAAGAAACCACTAAAACATCTTTCGAAAATTTTATATGCAAAATAATAAACACCCTGAAAACATTTAACAACACATAAATAAAACGAACACTATACATATATTATAGGCACTTTTTATACACACATTTTATTTACATACATATAGCTACCCCAATATTACAAGGCTCAATGTTGCACTAATCTCTCAACCCTCAATTTGAACATTTATTTATTTTATTTATTTTTCATATTGTAAACATTTAACACTAAGTTTAGAGTTAAAAACATGTTTTTGATATGACATGTACACTCAACCAATTGCAACCTTGGGCCGCTCACAACTTTTGTGACATGGTTCCAATTGGTTGACAAATACAATACACAAAGTATTAAGAGTCGTAGGTCGCCCGTATTGAAAGCGAGGACCTATGTCTTAAACACAGAATTAAAAAAATAAATAAATAAAAAATACCTTTTGTAACTTTACAACGATATACTTTTTTTGGTTGTAAGAATTTATTTCAACTTATACCTGACACTGCATGGTCATTTGTGTTAGTTATACCATATGACACGACCGTAACTCTGTCAATTTACGTGATATCTTAGATCCTTTTACACCAACAGATGCCTTTTTTTTTTTAATTTTTTGGTATACTTAACTCAATTTGGCCAAAATTCGACTTATACTTGACTTCCCCTTTTCACTAGGGTGCCAGAATTGAGCTTATCGTGGGACTAGGCTGATTTGTGTAAGATGTCCTAAGATTTTATTTATTTATTTATTTTTATTTATCAGTATGATTTTAAGGACTATTTTTCATACTTATCAACAATATCTCGACGGCGACGGAAACCCGTCCTGGAAGCCTAGCCAAGACGCCATTTTGCAATCGTATACGATAAGCGACAAGTCACAAGACCATAATAACGTATGGAAATGGCCACGTGACTTTTCGAATCTGTAATGTTTATACATTTGAACGTATTGCGAAAACACAAATCAAATTATTTATGAACTAAATATTTTGATTTGTACTTTTTATTTTTCCCCAGTAGTCACACTACTTATTATATACATATAGATATAGATGGCAGCACCAGCTCTCTCTAGCTATTCTAGAAAACTGTAAAATATTCTAATAGGAGGTGCAGGCATGTATTGCTTGCCCTTAGAGAATGGTCAAAGGCGCCTAGCCTTGTAAGGGATATACGCGAGAAATTTGACCGGTGGTTGCTAAGACCGAATGGCCGAGGGGTACAGGCATCAGCCGCGAAAGCTGAGTACGTGGGTTCGATCCTCACCTCGGACATTAGGTGATCTTGGTCGTTTTTCTTTGGTATATGACATCTAATATTCATAATTTTATACATTGAATACTTATCGCTTATCGTATACGATTTCAGAATATCATTTTGGCTAAGCCCGGGTCTAGTTTAATTTTAAGCCATGCTTTATTCCGATATGGTTGGATAAATAAGTACCTGATTAAAAAAAGCTTTTCATCACACTTGCTGTCTAAGTGCGCCATTGCTTGTATGCGTAGCGGGAGTAATAGAAAAGTGAAATTCCCTAGGCAGTAATAGAAAATGTTAGTACGTCACATAATAATATTTTGTCTTAAAACAATTTTTTTTGTCCGCAAGTGTGATGAAAAACATTGTATGCATCACGGTCGGTAAGCGGAATACTAACTCGAGTCATTATATCATATGTTAGTAAACGTTTAAAGATTAAATAAATTTCCAACAAGTTGAGCTAACATGCATTACCGTAGGTAATAATATATAACTTTTTTGCTTGCATAATGTGGTTTTATTACTGTCCTATGGTGTCTAAACAACATACCAAAAATGCAGCCATACTACTTGATTTGCGAGTTTAGGGTAAAATGATGTACGATTTGACCGTACTATATGCGAGACGCATTAGGAGGTGAATGCCCATTAACATTTTGATAGCATATAATGCATAGAATAAGGGTCTTCAAACATTACCTTTTTCGATTTCTTAGGCTGTAAAAAATGTTTTCATCAAAGTACGTGATGTGAGTGATGTGATGTGATATAATATAAAGTATGACATTTTAATTTTAATTTAGGTTATATAATTTTAATACATTGTACGCCTCTGGGCAGGACATGATGTTACACTAAAAATATTAACTAACACCGTTTATGTAACTCATGAGCATGCAATAAACTGATTTTGATTTTGATTTTTAGTACCTGCTTATAATTAAGTATTCTGTGCATAAAATAAAATGATAGCGATTGATATTAAGGCGAGCCCATACACAGTGTTCGCGAGCATACCAAAAGATTTTAACTTTGCATTCTAAACATCAAAATAAACAAAAAATATTATGAGACCTAAATGTCAAATACCATTTTTTTTACAATTAGAGTACTTTTTATCATAACAACAATTTGTTAAAATTATTTATTTTAATATTTTTTTAGGGACGGGTTATTTCGTCAAGTCTATTCTTATTTTTCGATTGCCAGGCAAAAGGTGTGGTAATAACAACACACATAGTAATAGCATTGTTATCAAAAATAAATTTTATGACGAGTTACGTCGAAAAAAACTATCTCTGAAACCAATCGAATCCAGGAAATTTTATATAATATTAAAGACTCTAAATATGGTCAGGAATTCAGCATAAAATTTTTATGGAATGCTCGCGAGCACCCTGTATGACACACGTGTCTTCAGTTTCCAATACTTATTTCTTCATCACAGAATTTCATATTGCAAATTCGCGTTTTGAAATATCCTAATACCAAAAACGTAAAAAATTGGAAAAGCTTACATTGAAATATTGAAATTAGTCAAATTGTATTCAACTATTTGGGGATTAAGAATATTAGAAGAATGTTTTTTAATTGCGAGCTCTATATTTTCAGATTATTGACATTTAATCGCTTCGGATTAAACAAAAAAGTGACAAAATGCCAATAATATTATTTTCTGAATTACATGGATTGATACCCACTTGCGTTACATGAATACAAAATAACAACTTATGTAAATGAAATACTTAACCCCCTTATTCATACACATGTCCTAACTTAGCTGCTAAGTTACGGGACGTTTATGAATAACGGGGTTATTTGCCTCTTTCTGAACCGGGTGCGATTATCACATTAAATAAGTTTTTAGATACTCACAGAACCATAAACATCCTGTAACAACATGGTGTGACATTTGTTAATTTATTTTGTTTATCAATACTCAAATATCAAATATTATACAGGGTGGTTAAAGTCGACTACGATATGTATCCACTTCTTACCTTGTTACCTTCCACGCAGTAAAATGAAACTAGCGGAAAGGTTCTCGAGTGGCGGCCACTTACCGGAAGGCGCAGCGTGGGTAGGTCCCCCACAAGGTGGACCAATGACCTGGTGAAGGTCGCAGCAGTCCGCGCAGAATTCAGGTGGCGCAGGACGGTCATTGTGGCAATCTTTGGGGGAGGCCTATGTTCGGCAGTGGACGTCTTTCGGCTGATATGATGAGCTACGCGTATATGATAATGATATAGGTAAATAATAGGTGATGTGATGCAATTGCACCACGCATAAACCTACACAGGTTTCTGTGGCGCATCATAAATTCATAAATTTAAGTTACATATGTTCTTTTTTGATATGAATAAATAAAAAAAAAGGTATATTCTTACTTGAGCCCACATCCCAAAAATCAAGAAGAATAACAGAAGATACTGTAACTGCATCTGTACACTGCAACTGTCACAATAATTGTTAGAAAACGATCTTTTAGTTTTTCATTTTAAAAACGTAATCTAGATGATCTGATATATGTATCTGTGTACCTATCTATACCTACACAAAAAAAATTGCAACTTCTATTAATGGTGAGTTTAAAAAGTACCGAAATAGTTTTTTGTGTTATTTACATAAATTAAATCTAATTAACCTACCTAACATATATCTAAGATTGGCCCATGACATTGTACCGAGGATGCTGACGGCATTTCCTCGCTGTATCGCAATGCTGATGCGTTGTGCGAGGAAATAAGTACAAATTTTCAATATAAGTATCATAACAATTAGATTTTTTTAACATGAACTACCAACATATGTTGGCCTAAATTATGTTTTAGGTAACAACGTGTATGGTGTTTAGATACTTACGACAAGTACAACTTAGAAGAAAATAACCTCAACAAACGGTCAAAACTCGTAACAACTGCGTTTTTAAATAGAAATGGTTTATCTACTTATAAACTCCAAAGTGTTTAATTAAAAAACTAATTAAAAAGGTAGGTACTCTAAGCTTGGTATCATTCAATAGGTAATCGATTGAAGATTAGTCGCGCTACGGACATGAAATCACACAAAATGATTGGGTGTATTAGTAATTACTTTCAAATATATCTATTTAAAACTGTGAAATCGGTACTTAAATAGATATAGGTATAGCC
This sequence comes from Thaumatotibia leucotreta, assembly GCA_025490895.1. Taxonomy (NCBI): domain Eukaryota; kingdom Metazoa; phylum Arthropoda; class Insecta; order Lepidoptera; family Tortricidae; genus Thaumatotibia; species Thaumatotibia leucotreta. Next base: position 7,332 of record JALPQI010022680.1, read on the forward strand.
AATCGACTTAGGCACCGATCCAGGTTTTCGTTTAGGGGGGGACATGTCAGCCTCCGTAGCCTAGTTGGTAGTGACCCTGCCTACGAAGCTGGAGGTTCCGGGTTCGAATCCCAGCGAGGTCAATAAGTGTGTATTTATTTATTACAAACATTTGTTCCTTGGTCATGGCTGTCTATACTGTCTATGTATCTAAGTATCTACACGGTGCCTTGCGAGGAAACCACATAATTTTAACTATGCATTCTAGACATCAAAATAAACAAAAAATATTATGAGACCAAATGTCAAATTCCACAAAAAAAAAATTTTTTTTTTCGATTTTTTTTAGACTTTTTGAATACTTTTTAACATTTCCAATACTTTTTATCATAACAACAATTTGTTAAAACAATTTTTTTAAATGTTTTTTTTAGGGACAGGTTTTTTCGTCAAGTATATTCTTATTTTTCGATTGTCAGGCAAAAGGTGTGGTAATATTAGAACACATTGTGCCAGCATTGTAATCAAAAAGAAGTTTTATGACTAGTTACGTCGAAAAACTTTTTCCGAAAAAAGGTTAATTATCTTTGGAACCAAGCCGAATCCAGGAAATTTTATATACCTAACATTAAATACTCTAAATATGCTCAGGAATCCAGCATTAAAATTATGTGGGTTCCTCGCGAGGCACCGTGTATGCATGTATCTATCACAAGCCTTAATTGAGCTTACCATGGAACTAGGTCGAGTTGTGTAAGATGTCCCAAGATATTTATTTATTTATTACATTCACTTATGATGTGATAAATCATGGTGGACACATTACTGTGATCGCCAATCCGCTTGCCCAGCGTGGCGATTATGGGCATTTACCTCCTAATGCGTCTCTACGCATAGTTAATAGGAGAGGCCTACGTCCAGCAGTGGACTATCATAGGCTGATGATGATCATGATGATGATGTGATAGTAATTTACACTGGAATCATTTTCTTCAATTGTTAAAAAACTGCACCTACCTAGGTGCAGTTTTATGCCGTATGCCCTAGGTCGCGTGTCAAGGTGCGTTCAAACCAAAAGAGCATTCGCTATTCTAGCCCCCCACTCTACGAAATTCGATCGTTACACAAAGCGTGATTGGTTGATTTCGTAGAACGGGGGATAGAACAGCGAATGCTCTTTTGGTTTGAACGCACCTTCAGGAGGGCCATTGCACAGATTGTAAACAGATTTCTAATTAAAGAAAAAGAGCTCAAAGATTTTTCAGATTGCAAGGAACATCAGGACATCAGATTTCGTATCGTCAAGTATATAGATAATTTTGAATAAGTATGTTACCTACGTTTATGAGAATCGTGATGATTAAATCATAAGCCGGAAAATTGATTAATTAGCTTTTGAAAATGGTTTGATGGAATATTATCACTTGTTGCTATACCGAAAATGAAGCCTAACGTCTTAGCGTTGATTTTTGCCAGTCTTTTAAATCTGAACTGGGTAAGTTTTCTATTGCAACGTCTGTATGAATTACGAAGTTATCATATGCAGATACGTCGTAGGTATCTATTATTAGCTATTACATATGTATTCCTCGCCACGTAAAAAATATCGTGTCTCCATCACCAAGCATGAAATTTCTAAAAAACTGACCGGTATGTCTGGCGACCTACGGGCAGGGTCGTACTTCGCCCAGAGGCTCAGTTTAGCCGTACAAAGAGGCAATGCGGCGAGCGTTCTGGGAACTATGCCCCGGGCAACATTAGGGTTTTTTAATGTGTAACAATGTTGTGTATTTCGATACCTAATAAGAATGAAATTAAATAAGTAATACAAAAAATTTGGGACATCTTGCACAAATCGACCTAGTCCCATGGTAAGCTCGATTAAGGGTTGCGGTGTGGGTACCAGGCGACGATATATATATATAATACATAATAGACAGATACATATGTATACTTAAATACATATAACAGCCACACGTGTTTTTTTATAATGGTACAACCAAGTGGCTCCACTCCGCCTGATCGAAATGAAAAATGGATCCCAAATCGCGGCGACAACGAATAGGAGACCAGCAGTAACCTGTCAGTTGCCACCGCCTTGCTGGCCAGATGCTTCTTCACGCTTCGTTCAAAGGGTCCCAACTTATACGTATAAGGAAACACATGTTAAACCAGATTCCTTGTATGTTTAGTGTTTCTACATAAGAGCTGCCGAAGATAGCGATGATCTTACAATGACCGAGTTTCCATTCCGAGATGCTAAGGTACGTATTTTTATATTACTACTATTACCATTGCATTTTCTTAATTCGCTTTTAAAACCCGTTTTTTTCTTCAAAAAAATTACGTCATAGTCCCAGCGTTGGGTGCGTTTTTTGGGTTCTACTCATTAGGAATCATTAACCCATACGGACATGAAAATGCTGCAATTATACATTATGCATATACCCCCTTATTCATAAACATTTGTTAACTTAACAAGCCGCTAATAATTGTTTGTCCCTTTTGCTCTTATGGACACATTGTTAAGACCGAAAGGGACAAACAATTATTAGCAGCTTGTTAAGTTAGCAGACGTTTATGAATAAGGGGGATAGTGTATACAGAGACTGTAGTAATGTCACGAATTAGATGCGGAGACTTTACTAATTCTACGTCACACACAATTTAAAAATACCTTCATACTAAGGATGATTCACGCTAGATCGTACCGTATCTAGACCGAGAAGAAGTATGTCGGCAGACCGAGGTGAACCGCTCAAATCGGTTCGTGTACAGTTTAGTGTTAATCATCCCTTAATCACGACAAGACGACAGGAATTGGGAAATACTACTCAAATGTTAGAATTTTTAAGTATTCTCTATTGATATTATAATCAATTTGATGTCACGTACCAAAGTAAAAATACCGACCTCCTAAAACTTAGGTGGGATTTGAATCGACGTCCTCAGCTTTAACGGCTGATAACCTAATAATATGCCTTAATGGGCGGATTTTAATGTCGTTTTTTTTAAATTTTCCAAATTTGGACTTTTTTACATTTTTTCTACTCAGGATCACGATCTTTTTCGATCCTGATAGAAATAAAAAGTGTCCCAAAAAAAAGTCCATTGAGTTACTACTTTTCATACATTTTCTTCTACCGTAACTCAGTGGAAGACAAAAGAATTTATGGAAAATTGGAAAATTTGAAAAAACTACAACAAAATAAAAATACGCCCTAATAATTCCTAGGTCACATGGACTCAGCGGGCAGGATAGGCAACTTTGTGAGGGAGATGGTGCCGCCACAAATTTTGTGGAACAAATTGAATTATTTTATGTAATAGTACCTACCATTTAGGCATTTCTCCGAGCGTTTCAACTGCCATGACTTCGGTGGCAACATTATTGCCCGATTTCCGTGGGTATCTCATAATTTTGTAGGGTGTATTGATTAGGGTGATTCAAATTTGTATGGAAAAAAAATCTCTCTTTTTTTAACTCTCAACTGACCTATACTACTAAAAATATAATTGATTTTTTTTTCAGGTTTTTTAGTTATTATTTAAAGGTCGCTACCACTTCATGAAAAAATGTGATTCCCAATGTACTAGACTACAATAAAAATATATATTTTAAGATTTTTTTTTACGATTAAAATATATATTCTAAGGAGTCTTTGTAATATGTCGCTAAAAACAGATCTGATTTTTTTTCTATTCCTTTCATTTGGATTTTACATGGCAGGCCCCTAAGAAATTACTCAGATGAATTTTTACATACGACATAGGACGAGGACTTACGTATGACGTAAAACGTAGTTTATCACAGTGTTTGTTGTTGTTGTTTATAACATCAGATACTACAAAAACATCCAACTACGCCCGCTAATCTTGTATGGGAATCACACATTTTTAACAAGCGGTAGCGACCCCTAAAATATTGTTTAAAATTTCCAAAAAAACCAGTAAGTTTTCTTATGCCAAAGAATACAATGAAGGGTTGAGAGGTTAACAATTGTAACTTTTGTGTTTTTGAATCACCCTAGTAGGTATTGATAGTTTGTCAACTACGTCTACCAATATATCTCCAAGCTCAAGAGCTTGGGGATATATTGGTAGCAAGCATCTCTCACGGGATTCGTATGATAAGGCTACCACCGAAGTCACGGCGGTGGGAACACTCGGAGAAATGCCCATTTACTTATTTATGGCATTTGCGGTTGAAACCCTTGGCCCCTGGCCCCAATTTCACCACATTAACGAGTCCTACAATTGTAAATTTACTGTTTCTCCAATCTGGGGCGTCTATAGGCTACAGTTACCGTTTACCATCGGAAGAGCCGTGCGTTTGTTTGCCACCAACATAAAATGTAGCGGAGGAACTTTAATAAATCAGCACCAATTAACTACTTTCTTGTCAAGCAAAATTACAATTGTCACAAAAAGTATGACAATTGTAGCGAAATTCCAACATAAGCCGAACCACATGTCAAGATTGAATGAGAATTGTACTAAACCTTGCGACAATTGTCACGGGGTTTCGGAAAACAAAAAGTAGTTTATTAACGATTTAATAACGTTATCAGTAATAATTTTATGTTGGTGTCAAACAAGCACATGGACCGTCCGATAGTAAGCGGTAGCCGTAGCTTACGGACGACTGTGACGTCAGTAACAGTGATATTTTACAATTGTCACACTTGTAATTATGGTGAAATAGGCCACTGGTCGTCAAACACGAAGAAACTCGTGAATGAAATTTCTAAAAAACTAATCGGTGTGTCTGGCGACCTACGGGCAGGGTCGTACTTGGCCCAGAGCCCCCAGAGGTTCAGTTTAGCCGTACAAACAATACGGCGAGCGTTCTGGGAACTATGTCCCGGGTCACATTAGGGTTTTTTGATCTTTAACAATGTTGTGTATTTTATTTTTATTTATAAAAAAAATATATTTTATGTAATAGTACCATTTACATATTTATGGCATTTGCGGTTGAAACCCTCGGGCCCTGGTCGTCAGACACGAAGAAACTCGTAAATGAAATTTCTAAAAAACTAATCGGTGTGTCTGGCGACCTACGGGCAGGGTCGTACTCACCCAGAGGCTCAGTTTAGCCGTACAAAGAGGATGCGGCGAGCGTTCTGGGAACTATGCCCCTTAGGGTTTTTTGATCTTTAACAACGTTGTGTATTTTATTATCTAATATGTCAAGGTAGGCAATAGGTTTTATTACCTAACAAGTCTTTTGTATATTTAAATAAAAGACAGACATGTTGGCCAAATAAAAAAAAATACAGGTAACTTCTTCATCATCATATCAGCCGAAAGACGTCCACTGCTGAACATAGGCCTCCTCCAAAGATTGCCACAATGACCGGTCCTGCGCCACCCGCATCCAGCGGACACCGGCGACCTTCACCAGATCATCAGTCCACCTTGTGGGCGGCCTACCCACGCTACGCCTTCCGGTACGTGGCCGCCACTCAAGAACCTTCCCGCCCCATCAGCCATCGGTTCTACGCGCAATGTGCCCCGCCCACTGCCACTTCAGTTTAGCGATTCGGAGAGCTATTTCGGTTACTTTGATTCCGCTGCGGATGGTCTCATTTTTAATCCGATCACGCAGAGAGACTCCTGGCATAGCCCTCTCCATTGCCCTTTGGGTGACTTTGAGCCTTCTTATGATGTTACTTATTACTAGTTACTAAATTGTTGCAGATAAAATACCATCGATCTAGCTATTGCATCACTGCTTTCGGAGAAACCAACTGCGTTAGAACGAACGAGGTAAGCTGGATGCTATTTCTTTTTAGTAGTACCTAAGTGTAAGATTAGTATGTAAGTAGAGTAATTTCGGGTAAGAGAACGCTGCGGGTAAACGGACGCAACGCAGTGGCCCCATATCCGTAGGTGGGGTTAGTTTACACAATTTTGCGGCGCTAGCGTCGCAATTTAGGAAATTGTGAACTATACTTTGGTTGTGGTATCCAACTGAACTGAATATGTTTTGGGGGTCTAAAATGCATAACATATAATTCATTATTTCTTACTCATATAATTTCAAATCTATTTCTAGGTTACCCTAGGTTTTATCTCATTGCATTCAAAAAAATTACAATACATTGTGTAATTTTAAAATAAGAACGTTTTCATCACACTTGCTGTCTAAGCGCGCCATTGCTTGCGCGCGTAGCGGGAGTAATAGAAAAGTGAAATTCCCTAGGGAGTAACAGAAATGTCAGTAGGGGAGACCAGGTATGAACGTAACAATTTTCAGTTTTTGATTTTTCATATTTTTTTGGTAGCAGTTGTCAAACTTTGCATCTTTATATGCAATAGACACATATTTCATGTATCTTTTGGTACCAAAATAAACTTCATACATCGAATAGCTTTACAGAAAAATGGCTCACAGTGAAGGATGGAATTTGTTGCAATTATCCCTACCCCCAGGGCTGGTTGTAACAGTGCATAGGGATAATAGAAACAAAGTAAATAACTATAAAATAATCAATATAATTATGTGTAATTAGTATTTTTAAGTAATCAACAGTCTTACAATATCAAAGACAAACATTAACAATGAATGAATGTAATTAACATTATTATATGAGACGAAATTAATTTATACCTATATGATATATGAGTAACGTGAGAGCAATCAACTTTCTGTCTTATTCTAAATGGCATATAACCAAATGCTTAGGTGTAATCCAAGGAATTAAATGCTTCCTGCATTGTCCTTATTTCTGAGTATACTACTAAGCTAATCATACAATTTACCTAATATGATAAAAAAATGTGTTTTACTCCTCATCGACAGTGAATATTTGTTTCCAGAAACAAATCCCGTCTTGGGCAGTGCCGCTGAAATTTCAAGTAAAGCTTTCCTTTACTTTACATGTCTATATAAAGTGATGTGAGCCAGTTGGTACGTCTTTGCTGCGTCCCTGTAGGGCATTTTAATGGGTATCGAATTTCCAGAATCCCACAAACACGTCGCAAGTGTGATGAAAAACATTGTATGCATCTCGGTCGGTAAGCGGAATACGGGCCCGGCCACATGACCACGGTGCGGCGTCGTAAACGTAAAACGGCGCGGCGTCGTGGCATTGCACGTTATCGCACCGTGGGAAATTACGGCGCGGCGTCGTGGCATTCCACGTTGTGGCACCGTGCGAAATTACGACGCGGCGCCGGGCAAATCCACGTTGTCGCGACGGGCAGTTTAACGTTGCGGTGCCGTGTGGAGTAGATGCATTACGTGTTGCTTTTTTAAACGAAGTGATATTTTCCATAAGAGTTCTTCAAAACTTGACACAGACATTCTAAAATAATCATAAAACTTGTGATCACTTGTTTTCAGTGCCTTGTACTTCCTTATGAAATGACTTCCATCATGATTCATAATAGTTAGAAAGATATGGATTTATTCAATATTTTCTTTTCCTTTGATTTTTCTTCATGTTTCTTCTTATAAGTAACAAGTGCAGAATACGTGTTATGGGATCCATGTCGAATTGCAGACTGATCGCAAAAATGTTTGGAGAAGTATGAGAAGATACGGCGTCGTGGTACAACGTGACACCGCACCTTGCATCTACTCCACACGGCACCGCAACGTTAAACTGCCCGTCGCGACAACGTGGATTTGCCCGGCGCCGCGTCGTAATTTCGGACAGTGCGATAACGTGCAATGCCACGACGCCGCGCCGTAATTTCCCACGGTACGATAACGTGCAATGCCACGACGCCGCGCCCTTTTACGTTTACGACGCCGCACCGTGGTCATGTGGCCGGGCCCTAACTCGAGTCATAAAAGCCCTCCGCCTAACGGCGTCGGGCTTCTAACACTCCCGTTGGTAATTCCGTACTTACCTCCCTTGATGCACAATGTACTATATTATCGAAACTGGAGAATCGAGCTTGCTGCGGGCTCATAAAATCATGCTTACTTTTACCAAAGTTACGTACTTATAGGTACCCCAAATCATGTAGAAAATATTATAACTGCCTTTGAAGGTTAAATTGTATTTCAGAATGAAGAAGAAGAAGATAGTCAAAGTACCTAAATTTAAAGAGAAATATTATATTTATTGTCAAAGCTTACTAATAAAGTAATTTGGATTTCGATCTTGGTTAATAAACCTAAATCAATACTGAAAATTGTTATTTCATTAACGGAACGTTCGAAACATGCCAATTGTCTTTAGATCCAATTCAAATAAACTTCCAAAACCTTTGTTTTCTTTTAGTACTTTCTAGAAAACATCAATGCGTACGTTTTCCCCGTTTGCGTAACATTACGCGAAGTCGTGCGTAATTTTACCCACATATCGAGGCAAAAGTACGCAGTTTGACTTTTTACTTTATCCTTTTGGAAACCAAGAGTTGAATGAAAACCACTGACGCCACATGATCGCATCTAATCACGAAAGTGAACTTACGTAGTTCTGCGTTTGCTTACTACCCTTTAACATTATTTGTAACTTAAGTTAAGATGGGAGTAACGTAACTGGGGTCATTTGTAAATGATTTTCCCTTATTGATATTTATTAATCCCTATAGGTACCCGGAGACCCTAACAAAATTGCGAAGCTCTACAAACTGATGCTGCAGGGATATGACGAGGATACCATATTACGGATGGGAAATAAACACGACAAGAAGACAAATAAATCGACACAAAATGAAAATACAAAGAAAAAGCAAGCTTCACTTATATCAGACATAAAGAAATTGGACAAATTTATTAAACAGAGAAAAATGAACCAAAATGAACAGGGAACGCAGGTCGATAAACCAAATATTAAGAGCAATGAAGTAAAGCCTTATATAAGAGAGGTTCCTCAGCGGACCAGATTAACGCAAGGCGTTAAATTGCTTAAAAAATTCATCACCCAAAAGCCAAAGTGGGTTGAGGCCCCGGTGCCTAGAAGTAAATAGACGACAGATATGTATTGCTCACAATCTATCTATTGGTTGGATCATACAAAATGTATGTATATGCCAAGTATAAATTATTATAAGCTTTGTATGCATGGCATATGGTAGCAGATTCCTCTGTTTCTTCAATAGATGCTTGTGTTTTAAATTGAATCTTCATGCATTGCAAATATTTAAATACGGTTAACTACGGTACTCGTGTGTTTAATTGCCGCTAATTTAATATTTAATAAATGGGTTATATTCAAAACATTTTGGTTTCATTTATACACCAAGTGGCCAGCAGATGAACAGCCTGAAGTAAACTGCTACTGTAGCTGCAATCAGTAAACTGCTACAATTCTAAAAATGGTAAAACTACGACACGCTACTATGCGTTAGCGATAGGCAACTTGGCTAAGCATACAGAAGTGTTACGTGCGCGTTGCCGACCCTTTAACATTTTCGTCTCCGGTACTGTTTCACTAAGTGCTAATACCATGGATATCGAAATTATCTCATAGAACTTTTAGTGACACGCATGTGTAACTTGAAAAATTGTACTCACATAGCACTTGTCTCAAAAATGTTCCTATTTTTATGCCACTGGCATTGGAATGAGAACGTGATGCATAGGAATAAGTCTATTTTGATCACATATCGTCGGGAATAGTGCAATACCGCGTAACTACCAAAACAGATAGAGTTCAAATATCAAACAATTGACACTCAAATTAATCCTAATTGAATTTGTTAGTTACGCGGTATTGCACTATCCCCGACGGTATGTGTGACTGGTATATGAGTATGATTATGTTGATCACATACGTTGTGTCACCGACGTCGAACGTGTAAGGAGGATTCACAAAGTCGATGGCAATATATACAACCGTCAATCAAATTCTAATCCATAAGTATAATCCAATTTAATATTGGGTTTTCCCTGATTTTCATAGAGTGCATCAAATGTATATTTTAATCGTCAGATATCTCCGTGGATATAAAATGCTCCATAAAGCATAAGTCACGAAAACCTCCTTTTTAAACGTTAAACGGTTTTTATTAACTTCACCGCGTATCAACTGTCGTCGATGCTTCAAATCTTGTGATCGATTTTTCGACCACTTCTACCGCACCGAAATCAATAAAATTTGGAACTCTTATCAAGTCCCCATGACAATGCAATATTATAATATTTTTATCCTTGTATCCTCAAAGCCTGATGCTGCAGGCGTACTGCCTTCCTTAACCGAGAGTGTTAGACACGTGTAAATGAAAGTATAGCATGTTTGGCATAATCAAATACTAACAGCCTGATCTCGACTTCCAACTCCTCACTCCTGATGCTGCAGTACTGCCTACAATAACCGCAAGGTTTATCTTTTATCGATATCTTGATTTTAAAGAAGTTCTTTAGATATGAAGTATATAGGTAGAAAAGAAACATGCAAATTTAATACTAACGTCCAACTCCTCAAATCTGGCACTCCAGTGTTACTGCCTGCCACAACCGCTAGGTTTAGCGATATGTAGATTTTGAAGTACTGCTTTAGATATTTGGTAAAAACACATACGGATTCAATTATCATGATCATCATCATATCAGCTGAAAGACGCTCACTGGTGAATATAGGCCTCCCCCAAAGATTGCCACAAGAACCGGCCCCGTGCCACCCGTATCCACCGACTTTCACCAGGTCATGAGTCCACCTTGTGGGGGGCCTACCCACGTTGCGCCCTCCGGTACGTGACAGCCACTCGAGAACCTTACCGCCCCAATGGCCATTGTTTCCACGCGCGACGAGCCCCACCCTCTTCAGTTTAGCGATTCGAAGAGCTATATCAGTTACGTTGGTTCTGCTGCGGATGGTCACATTTCTATTCCGATCTCGCAGAGAGACTCTTAGCATAGGCCTCTCCATTGCCCTTTGGGTGACTTTGAGCCTTCTTATGTGGCCCATTGTACACGACCACGGTTTAGTACCGTATGTCATTACTTAGGCCCTCCGGCTGATAGACTCATAGGGTCACGGCTGATAGAGTGACAGCGTGAGTGGTCCGCGTAGGGCGAGCCGTCGGGCTTGCGGCCCTCCAGCTGATAGAGTGACAGCGTGAGTGGATCGCGTAGGGAGAGCCGTCGGGCTTGCGGCCCTCCAGTTGATAGAATGACAGCGTGAGTGGATCGCGTACGGAGAGCCGTCGGGCCTGTGGCCCTCCAGCTGATAGAGTGACAGCGTTAGTGGATCGCGTAGGGAGAGCCGTCGGGCCTGCGGCCCTCCAGCTGATAGAGTGACAGTGTGAGCGGATCGCGTAGGGAGAGCCGTCAGGCCTGCGGCCCTCCAGGTGATAGAGTGACAGTGTGAGTGGATCGCGTAGAGAGAGCCGTCGGGCCTGCGGCCCTCCAGCTGATAGAGTGACAGCGTGAGTGGATCGCGTAGTGCGAGCCGTCGGGCCTGCGGCCCTCCAGCTGATAGAGTGACAGTGTGAGCGGATTGCGTAGGGAGAGCCGTCGGGCCTGCGGCCTTCCATCTGATATAGTGATTCCGTCAGGCCTGCGGTCCTCCGGGTGGTCGACTGAGAGAACGAGTTTATATTTTATAGTCTCAAAATTCGACTTGTATTTTGTGTACAATATACAAACTTTAAATTGATTTTCTCAATAAACCAAATTGATTGATATATTCCTTATTGTCAGGTCTCTGTTATCTGAGGTAAATACTTATTGTATAAATAACATGTCCATTTGAGACACTTCGGGCATTCAAGCTTATATAGGTGCATTAACCACGCCCAGCCTTTGGTTTTCATTTGTCGATCGAGATAGGTATTTAATAACATTTTTTTAGTTTCAGGTTTCTAAAAATATCTATTCAGCAGGGATTCGCCTCCCGTTACACATAAAATAATGTCCATTACGTTTACATATGTGTCGTGATTCGTGATGAAAGCGCGAGAGTATAAGCGCTACTTAGCATGCATAATTTGTATTACATATTATTAAACAACATCTTTGATCTAGGATAAGTAGGTAAAGTATCTGAAATTATCTTATCAATTGCACTAAAAACTTAAAAATAAAATAAGTAAAAAAAGTTTTAAGTTAAACGATTTTTATTGCACCAAAAACTAGAAAATAAAAATTTATTGTATCTAACCGTAGATGCTACTTTCTGTAGATTACTCACGTGAAACTATTGTCACTATATGTAGGTAGTCTTCCCAATTCGGATGCTGAAAGCCACGTTTAGCCTCTATGTCAGTGTATTAAGCGTTACCTAATCGGAAACTTTTACCAAACTAAAATAAAAACGTGGGGCGTTATTATAAAGAAACGTACAAGTTTAAAATATGTAATTGTAGCTTTAATTTTGCAATTAATCATCCATCAGTTCCATCACTTCTGCAACAGAGGTAAATAGCTTTTATCAAGGCCAGAACAAAACTTATTACGCTATTCCTGTCTTGATTTCTATGTGTGTTCTTAAATATATAGTGACTTAATCACAATTGCGTACGCCCCACGTTTTTATTTTTGTTTGGTAAAAGTTTCCGATCAGGTAACGCTTAATACACTGACATAGAGGCTAAACGTGGCTTTCAGCATCCGAATTGGGAAGACTACCTACAGTGACAATAGTTTCACGTGAGTAATCTACAGAAAGTAGCATCTACGGTTAGATACAATAAATTTTTATTTTCTAGTTTTTGGTGCAATAAAAATCGTTTAACTTAAAACTTTTTTTACTTATTTTATTCCATACATTTTAATGTTTTTTAAACACTAAAATTTTGCCTGCGCAAATCAGTGTCATGACATTTATTTTTTATTGTTAGATTAATTCAGGAAAATGACAGCATAATCCGATATTAAAAAGAATTCTACTTATCCTGTACGAAAACTCTTTGAAATCAGCCAGTTTGCAGGATTTTCTATGAAAAATTACACCTGACCCGTAATATTCCAGTGTATTTATATGTATAATATCTTATGCCAATTCTGGTACAGTCTAAACGGGGATTAGGAATAAAATAAAAAAGGAATCACTAGCAGTCAAATGACATTTTATTAAAAGAATTGCAAATGCTCGATCATTTAGCTATACTCTTACGTACTAAGTGAATTTATAAAATTGTTCTGTGTTGCTACTCTCATATATATTCAAAGGATATTTAAATTTTATTTATTAACTCTTCTATACTTATTTTATGTTTTTTTTCCGGTATCCTTAATTTGTTTTCGATCTTCAAAAATCTTATTAAACCGCTGGTTTAAAAAATCTTTTAGTAGTTGTGAAATCGTAATTAAATAAATATAAGAATAACACGACAGAACACATAGATAGAACAATGTATATCATTACTAAGTAGAGCAATTCGACTTTGTTTTTGATAGCTAATAATAATAACATCTTTATTCTTATTCTGACATGGCGATGTCATGTTTGTCACCAAAACCTTAGCAATATTTTGAGTTTGTAAAAATGTCCACATTTTTACTACACAACACGTCA
>JALPQI010022681.1:0-12978 GCA_025490895.1 Thaumatotibia leucotreta
CGGAGCGGAGCTGTGGTTGCTCGGCCAATGATACCGCATCACAGTGTTTCGAATTTTTAATTTGAAGAATGTAATTGGTCGATTTTGCACCGTTCTCGTCAGTGTAGCCGCACCCTAAATGTTACTTGCCAACATAAGTTGGCTACTGGTACATACGTTTTTTGTGCATGTTCTACAACCTGCGACCATATATAACATGGACGTCTAACGCCAGCTCAAAAATGCCCCCCAAAACAATTGTTCAATTGTGCCAAGATGGGCAGGACATAGCGCTTTTCTTAACACCGCGCATATTTCGGCGCAACAGCTTTGACAAATGTTTATAGAATATAGCCAATCACAACTTAGATGGACCAATCACAACTATTTTTTAATGGCGGTTTAAGTTTTTATAGGTTGACATTGAAATTCATTGCCGTGATGCATTGAAGAAGTTTTTGAAAGGCAAGTTAATATGGCGTGCGGCTTCCATGTTTTATTTGTTCGTAGTCTACAACGTAGCCTCCTCCTCAACCTCTAAGGTTTCCTTGGCTAGCCATAAGGATATTTGGGACAAGTGCGGACTAGTTGCCAAACCTTCACTTTTTTATTTATGGAAAATTCGCTCTAACAATTGATTATTAGAGGCACTAATCCTACCGCGAGCGAGTAAGCGATCAGCTACACTCGCTTTAAATTTATGAATCAGGTAATAAATAAATATCTTGGGACATCTTACACAAATCAACCTAGTCCTACGGTAAGTTCAATTAAGGCTTGTGATGTGGTTACCAGGCAACGATATATATATAATAGATAGATACATATAGATAAATAATAAATAAATAAAGCCCAGAACCTCCAGCTTCGTAGGCAGGGTCACTACCATACCAACTAGGCTACGGAGGCTGACAATACGCAAATAATGTTGGAAGGCATATACCTGCAATTAAAAATTACATCTAATTTTATACCACCTAGACCGCTTAGGAATTTATATCGGCAGCTCTTGTTAAATTTTTGTGTGGTTTTTAATATAAATTAAAAATTTGAAGAGGGAAATAACTATACCTAAACGGTCAGTAGGTACAGTTAGCATACTTGAGCGTTAGAGGTGCAATTACGGAACGGAGATAATATTACTATACAACACAGAATTAGATTTGGATAGAAAAAACAAGTTCATTCATTTGTATGGCGGCCGAGCGTGTCAGATTTGTACTGAAGTTGTTACTTGCCTATGATTTTAAATATGTCTCAGGCCCTTGAGTATTGATATTTTTTTGTGTTGTTGCAATTAATATTACTTAAGGAGGCATTATTAATGTTTTTGTTCACTTCAACTTACAAAATTTGACGCCCGAAAGCTCCAAGCTGCGATTAAAGACGGACAACTCAGTAGATTTTACTGAGTTCATTTGACACGCTAAGTAGATAGGTTTGCTTGATCTATGGTATATATGACATCTGTGCTATACAAGCGTAAATTGTATAGGTACTTCCCTTTCTCTACTCTTGGGAAAAAAGAGACATATAGACCTTTGATCAAAGATATTTGATAGTTTAATTTCGGCCTTATAGCACTTTAAGTCCAGCATCATCATAATGGTCGTGTGTCCAGTCCAGTAGTGGTACTGCAATCGCCAACCCGCTTGCGCAGCGTGGCGATTATGGCCATTAACTCCTAATGCGTCCATACGCATAAGTAATATGTATTTAAGTATCTATATGTATCTATCTATTACATATATCGTCGCCTGGTACCCACATCACAAGCCTTAATTGGGGTTACCGTGGACTAGGTCGATTTGTGTAAGATGTCCCAAGATATTTATTTATTTATTTAAGTAATAGGTGAGGTCTATGTCCAGCAGTGGACTGAGATAGGCTGATGATGAGTTACAGTAATATGAACCTTAATTGATCATCTAGAAAATATCTGTAGATATATGTCATTACCTCTACTATGCTATACAATTTACTCTACGAACAAATAAAACATGGAAGCCGCACACCATACTAAATTGCCTTTCAAAAACGGTCCTGAATTTTAGTTGACAAGTGTCACCCCCTGTTGAATGCATCACGGCAATGAATTTGAATGTCAACCTATAAAAACTTAAACCGCCATTTAAAAATAGTTGTGATTGGTCCATCAAAGTTTTGATTGGCGATATTCAATAAACAAATGTCAAAGATATTGCGCCGAAATATGCGCGATATCACGAAAAGCGTCAAAATGTCCTGCCCATCTTGGCACAATTGGTTTTGGGGGCATTTTTGAGCTCGCGTTAGACGTCCATGTTATATTATGGTCGCAGAATTTACTACATTTGGCGTCTGAAGGTACGATTGACGTGTTGGCTCCCTGTCTTACTTACGTTCGGATTCACAAGTGCGAGAGAGAGGCAACACTTCGTTCGTGGTTCGCGGTAAGCTCTGTTTAGCTAACTGTACCTACGACATGACTAGAAGCACTAATAAATAAAAAATCTGAAATAAACAATGTAATTTTCTAACCTCCTTATTCATAACTAGACCCCGGTATCGGAGGTGCAAAATGGTAGCTGTCAAGTTCTTAGGGATAGGGTAAAAATATTTGTGATGTCGATAATTAAAGTTACATATCGATAATTTTTCTTTACCATAACAATAAGCTAAGACTTTAATTAAAAATTAATAATTACAAAATCAACAAAATATTTATTTAATGTTATGTAACTTCGCCACACTTTTCATTGAGGCAATTGTCGATGAACTTTCTGAAGTTTGGGTTTTCGAATTTGGTCTTTTACATCTCTAGTAGTATAGATATAGATGCTTAATAATATTGTGAACTTGTACAATAATAATTATTTTTGTTTAACATTATGATCCTTTATTTATTTCTCTTTTTTATAAAAATGTCTATTATAATAAATTTTTTTTGTAATAAATTCTAATGCTTGTTATTTTAATAAGATGTATTATTATACTGTTTTGAAAAAATAAGTCCACATGAGTTTCTTACTGATTCTTCTCAGGAACGGTGTAGGGTTTGAACCAGTAGTAGATTTTTTTCTCTCTCTTGATAATGTCAGACGATTCGAAAATGCTTATTAAAAAGCTTACTTGAATAAAGAATAGTTTGACTTTGACTTTGGTCCAAAGTATGTTACAACTGACGAAAAACTTAAGCAGATCTCGGTTACAGTTTAATTGGTTTTAATTTTTTTCTTTTTTTATGAGTATTTTCATACAAGATTGAGTTGCAATGCAAGATATGCAAGATTACAAACATTGGAATGGAATATCCTTTATTAAATAATCAATATTAGTAGAACATACGTTGTTGATTTTCTCTTGATGGCAATTTGACTCCATGTGCTTTTTTATATTCCAACATCTGGAAATGATCTGTATTCTGCAAATTGTATATTAAATGTTTTTCATTCATTTTTGAAGTTCAGGGTGTTCAGCAAGAAGTGACTCCACTTTCTATTTTAGGCGAATAGACATCGCAATTTTGCAAGACATCGTTGTAAGATGACTTTGACTATCTATTGACATAAATAATTTATTATAAGTATTTAATATCTCAAAAGTTTTTATTCAATGTTGTGCAACTCGAAACATAATAAATGTAATAGCAATTACACACGCACATATTGGCTAGAAAGAGAGGCAAACAGCGAAATTGTAAATTGTAACTTTATAAAACGCGACCCTGAGATTTGTATTGTAATAGTAATGATTTATATATGCAATGTTAATTATTATCATAGATCCCGAAAAAAGGTATACAAATAAATGGTCCTTGTACAGTAGGGTTTAAAATTGCATGGACAGTTTATGAATGAATTCATTCATAAATTGTCCATGCAATTCTGAACGCCACTGTACAGTCGCCATCAGATATATAGTAGCGGTCGAGGTCCCCAAATAAATCGGAGCAACGTAAAATTTCAATAAATTCGTTACGTGAGAAAAAGACAATAATTAGAGGCATGTAATTCGTCACAAATTTAGGAGCAACCACTTTTCAATTAATTCGTAACGTATAATTAGGCCAAAATTTCGGAACATAGATATAATCAGAAATATCTGAGCAGTCAGGGTGGTCATAAATATCTCAACATTTATGGAAAATATACCTTAGTGTCATATACACATCGCTTTAAATTCTTTATGGTCAGCCACAAGTCTTGAATAGGTTGTCAATAATTTGAATTTAGAACAGAGTTGTTTGTTGTGACGTTCTTCGAAAAGAGTAGACATTTGTCATCGTGACAAATATATTCCTGTCTCTTTCGCAAATTGGACAGATATTATGCCTAAATAATTAAAATGAGTTATCTAGTTAACCGCTGTTTGACGTATTGCCAAAATTGGCAAAGGTAGAACAAGGAGCAAACCTAAATTTCGTGAGAAGATGTCGGTACTCGGTGGCGCAATAAATAGTTCGAGTAATAATTATATTGAAGTAGGTATTATTAAACAGCGATTACAATGGGATTTGAAAGTACTGTTGACACAACAGTGTGCAAGTCAATCTAGAATATATTCATAGTCATACAGGGTGGCCAAATAAGATATATACACTTTATTTTTGAAATTTTATTCTATACATAACTCAAAAAATATAAAGTATCACTGGTTAAATAAAATTATTTTGGGTCGGCAATTACACATGGAAAATAATCAGACAAATATCCACCTCCAGTAGCATCGCAGATGCCAACCCTTTTCATCGCATTTTTCATCACTTTTTCACACATTTCCGGCGTTATTTCAGTGATCGTGGTTCGAGTATTTTGTTTTAATTGCTAAACGTTCGTTGGTCAATTAGAAAAGACAAATTCTTTTAAATAACCCCACAGAAAAAAAATCAGGAGCTGTCAAATCAGGCGATCTTGGGGGCCGGTTAATGTCACCTTTTTATTACACTTGCTGTCTAAGCGCGCCCTTGCTTGCATGCATAGCGGGAGTAATAGAAAAGTGAAATTCCCTAGGGAGTAATAGAAATGTCAGTACGTCATTTAATAATATTTTGTCTTAAAACTTATTTTTTTGAAAGAGAAATTCTGAAACTATAAGACATACTAAGTAGTATTTGTTCTTAGGGACCGTAATTAATTATCTATCATCGATTTTGATTAAAAAACTGCATTTATTCATTAGAAAAAAACGTGTTGAATATGTGAAAACAATGTATTTTATTAATTTTAGACATCATGTTTCTTAGGGGATATGGTTCCTAAAAACAAATACTACTATTTACTGCTTAAGACCTGCACAATGGATATCCGAACAGAAATAGTGCAGATAAGTTTATTTTTTCAAAACAACCGGATTCGATTCCCTTTCTGGGTAGTTTTTTTTTCAAATATATTAATGCAGTTCTTTTGTTTATTAAAATCGATGACATGTTTCTTAAGAACATATTTTCGTATATCCGATAGTTTCAGACATTCCCATACTGACTGATTTTAATGAGCCACCCTGTATTTTAGTAAAGCAACAATAGCATAAACATATAATATACATAATATCATATATTATATGTATAATATCACTGTTACTGATGTCAAGCCTCCGCAGCCTACGTCTACCCCTTACTATCGGACGGTTCGTGTGCTTGTTTGCCAACATACAATTATCACTAATAATTAATACACGTGCGAAAAGGAAATTCGTAACTCGTGTAGATTGAAAGCACTCCCTTTGGTCGTGCTTTAATTTATCTCCACTCGTACCACTCCACTTAATTTTTTTCGCACTTATATCGTAATTTACTATTTAACTTTCGGAAAGTCGTTACAATTGTCACAAGGTTTAGAACGATTTTCGTAAATTCTTGATATGAGGTTCGACCTATGTTGGAATTTCGCTACAATTGTCGTATTTTTGTGACAATAGGTACATATATAATTTTGCTTCGCTTAAAAGACGGTATTTATTTATTGTTGATTGCTAAAAGTTCTTGCAATATATTTGAAACACAAACGACCACACGGCCGTTTGATGATCAGTGGTAACCGTAGCCCATGGACGCCTGCAATGGGAGAAACAATCAATTTACAATTCTCGGACTTGTCACCGTGGTAAAATAGGATCCGCAAATGACTTTTAGGTATTCTGTTCACCCTTTATACTTTTCTAGTTTCGTTCAAATAAATCATTTCCTAGCTTTACGATTTTATTTACTTATCCCATATTAATATGATTACATCAATAAAAAATCAAAATTGAATTTATGCATTTTTCGATAATGATGCTTGAAAACTTCTCTTTTATCTAGGAAACGCATTTACCTACTCACCCACAACAGTGCCGTCAAAATCATTGACATTGACAACTTAAAGTAGTAGTAATGACAACATAGTAACAAATTAAAATAAACTATGTGACGCAGACTTAAGGTGTATTTCCTATAAATGTTTCAATCTTTATGATCATCCTGGCTGCTTCGATATCTTTGAGTCGGGTGCGCCAAAGTATTTATAAAATTGCAACTTAGATTATTGGAACTCCGAAAATTTTTCTTATACAATTTAACATCATAATGATCGGTATTTAGAAGTAATCTTTGTTCATAATTATCATCACTTAGAATTATTTCTGTTCATAATGTTGTTTTTCATACATATTTTTAGTACTAATTTTTATGTTTATATTATTTTTCACTATATGTACTTATTTTATGCTATATAATCTAATGTTATATTTATTTTTATCTGTAGGTACTGGTTTTATGTATGAATTATTTTTGTTTAATTAAATATAAATCGTACTATTACTGTAAACAACGGGTTCCCTCTATCTGGCATAACTTTTTTTTGTCCGAAACGCTTAGGACATAACAGACTTGGCATAATTTATTATAGCATCATCTTAATGAGGCAGAAACATCACATGTCATAAATAAAAATATTTCGAACATTATTTTGTCCGAAACTATCTTGGCATATCATTATTTACGCCAAGTGTTATAACTTATAAGACAGAAATTAGATTTGAAAAATATTCACATGTTCGAAACTTGTATTTTTCGTCAGGCAGAATTTGTTGTGAGGGTGAATATTTCTGCAGTGAGCGAGCGAAGCGAGCGAACGAAACCTTCCGGGGCAGATCCGACTCGGATAGGTTAGGTTAGAAGACTAAGGCGGGAGCTTTGCTCCCGCCTTAGTCTTCGAGGTTTATTTTTTTTTAGCAACCTAGAAAGTACTCAGCTCAGTAATCACAGTTAGTAACGTTCAGAATATTACTACGACCTCGATTATATTGAGAGGTTCTCTGTTATGCTAAAACAAACTATGCCGATACTTTTTATGCACATCCAGATTATGCCTCATCATAAATAGGAGCATCGAAATTATGCTCGAATAATATTCGAACAACTCGAAATCTGCCACAACGAAATATGCTAAAGTTGAGTATGCCACAACAGTTTCTGCATAAAGCCCATTATGAGTACATATTTTATGTCATATAGAATTATTAATAAAAGCATTATACCACAACAGGGGGAACCTAATAGGAAAATGTTTATAAATAAACAATTTATTTCAAATAACTTTATGGGTATAGATTAATCTACTTGACGACTTTAGGAGGATAAAACTTCGAAATAAAAATCGTTATGAACATTGTAGGTAGAAGTATAATTTTTAGTAAGAAAAAAAGTATGAGATAAAATTTTCGGAGTAATGATGATTATGAGTAAAAAACGGTATTAGTAAAAATATTCGAAGAAAAAATTGTATAAGTGCCAATATGGACCCCTTTGAGTCATGTTCGTTCCGATATCTTTACCTATTTGTACGTTACGAATTTATTGAAAAGTGACTGCTCCTAAATTTATGACCAATTACACGCTCCCAAATCATTGCCATTTTCTCACGTAACGAATTTATTGAAATTTTACGTTGCTCCGATTTATTTGGGGACCTCGACCGCTACCATATATCTGATGGCGACTGTACATAAAAAAAAATGTACAAAAAATCGAGTATCGATATCGACATCACAAAATGTGTTTACCTATCCCTAAGTAAGAACTTGACAGCTATCATTTTGCACCTCCGATGCCGGGGTCTACTCATAACATAAACGTCTCTTAACAAGCCGCTAAGTATTGTCCCTTTCACTCTTAGGCACCAGTGCCTACGAGTGAAAGGGACCTAACTATGGGCTATAACCTCGTAAGGCCCAATGTACATTACAATGCACACTCACACTTGATTTTACATACAAACAAAATTCGGCACTGTTCGTTACACAGCAAAGTTCAAAATATGTTTAAAGAAATTAGTATGGTGGGTTACGAGGATAAACACGAACAAAAGATACGCACTCCCGTGTAAATAAAAGAGACACGGGAGTCATCTTTTGTTCGTGTTTATAGCCCATAGTTCATAGCTTAGTAGCTCGGGGTGAGACCAGTGCCTTATGGACATTTTGATAATACCGAAAGGGACAAATAATACTTAGCTGCTAAGTTAGCAGACGTTAATAAGGGGGTAAATATTTTAATTATAAGGTAGAAGTCTCAAAGTGCTAAACTTTGTGCTATTATTTGTTTTGATGTTAATTATTCTTACAGTCAAATACACAACCAATATACTTAATGCGACTTGGCAAAGACGAATTGATCCATGCAGGGTGAATTTTCTAAAGGGATAATGGGGACAATTTTCGAGAAGTTGCACGGGAAGAACATCGCATTTAAGTAGATAATCCACTCTGTTATCACCTAAGGTAATTTTTGGGCATTTCCGAGCTTTTCAACCGCCGTAACTTCGATGGCAAAATTTTTTTAGATATCTTGGTAGTTGTCAACTAAAACTACTTTTCCTTTTTTTTTCGCATAGCAATATTATCCCATTTAGAAAATCCACTCTGTTGATTTTATCTCCGATACACATACTTTTGTATCATTATTTTCTCATTTACACCTAAAAACAAGATTCTTAACCGTACTTTTGTACACCTTCAGACAAGTGGTACCTACCAGGGCATCACGAAATGCGGAAGTAAGTCTGGTAGGCGAGACCGAGCGAGGTAGTGGTGAGCCATGCGAACCTACTGGTAACACTTTTATTAAAGGTGCATTCAGACCAAGCGAACATTCGCTATTCTAACCTCCCTCTCTACGAAATTCGATCGTTACACAAAACGTGATTGGTTGATTTCGTAGAGCGGGGATAGAACAGCGAATGCTCTTTTGGTCTGAATGCACCTTTACACTATGAAAGGTAGGTATTTTAAAAGGGACACTGAAGCAACAAAGTAATAAATAAATTCTCTAAATGGCTAAATGCTATTCCCGCGTAATTTTACGAAAGGACATCTCGTTTAGAAAATCCACTCTGTAGATGTCATTTCGAACTTCTTAAATATTTTTTGACATTTACACCTAAAAAACAAGATTCTTAACCGTACTTTTGTACAACTTCAGACTAGTGGTACCAGGGTATCACGAAATGCGGAAATAAGTCTGGTAGGCGATACCGAGCGAGTTTGTGGTGAACCATGCGAACCTACTGGTAACACCAAAAACACTAATAACACTATGAAAGGTAGGTTTTTAAAAGGGGCACGAAAGGACATCCCGTTTAGAAAATCCACTCTGTAGATGTCATTTCGAAGTTCTTAAATATTTTTTTGACATTTACACCTAAAAAACAAGATTCTTAAACGTACTTTTGTACAACTTCAGACTAGTGGTACCAGGGCATCACGAAATGCGGAAGTAAGTCTGGTAGGCGAGACCAAGCGAGGTTGTGGTGAACCATGCGAACACAAAACGTGATTGGTTGATTTCGTAGAGCGGGGGATAGAACAGCGAATGCTCTTTTGGTCTAAATGCAGCTTAAAGGTAGGTTTTTTAAAAGGGGCACTGAAGCAACAAAGTAATAAATAAATTCTCTAAATGGCTAAATGCTATTCCCACGTAATTGCACGAAAGGTCATCCTGTTTAGAAAATCCACTCTGTACATGTCATTTCGAACTTCTTAAATATTTTTTTGACATTTACACCTAAAAAACAAGATTCTTAACCGTACTTTTGTACAACTTCAGACTAGTGGTACCAGGGCATCACGAAATGCATACTTGGTAACACCAAAACCACTAATAACACTATGAAAGGTAGGTTTTTAACAGGGGCACGAAAGGACATCCCGTTTAGAAAATCCACTCTGTACATGTCATTTCGAAGTTCTTAAATATTTTTTGAGATTTACACCTAAAAAACAAGATTCTTAAGCGTACTTTTGTACACCTTCAGACAAGTGGTACCAGGGTATCACGAAATGCGGAAGTAAGTCTGGTAGGAGAGACCGAACGAGGTTGTGGTGAACCATGCGAACCTACTGGTAACATTTTTATTAAAGGTGCATTCAGACCAAGCGAACATTCGCTATTCTAACCTCCCACTCTACGAAATTCGATCGTAACACAAAACGTTATTGGTTGATTTCGTAGAGCGGGGGATAGAACAGCGAATGCTCTTTTGGTCTGAATGCACCTTAACACTATGAAAGGTAGGTTTTTTAAAAGAGGCACTGAAGCAACAAAGTAATAAATAAATTCTCTAAATGGCTAAATGCTATTCTCGCATAAAGTGCATTCATCCTTACTTGTCTTATCATGTAAACAAACACTTTTTGAACACATTATCACACTTTTCTCTGCAATTATACAATAATCATCATGTCTAATGTTGTTGCATACTTTAAAAAACTCGCAAAGTATTATAATCACTGAAAAAGATCATTTCTGTAAAGATTTTCGTCAATAAACGCTGTTACGGTCGGATAACCCTCATGACATCTGACATTGCGATGTCTAGATTGTCTATGTACCGTAATGTTGGCATGTCAATATTGTCAATATATCGATATTAATACTTAAAGTACAACTTGGAAAAAATGCAATTCAAATAAATTGCAGTAATTTACCAAAATTATTGTAGTTGACTTCAATATGTTTTTGGTATAATATTGTAGGTACTAATTCATTCTCTTCCTGACACGACGCAAAATCGATAATCCTCTTTACGTAAATAGTGAAATTATCGCTGACAATTCATTATTTCGACATTTCTAATCACTAGTGATTGTCTTTGATCATCTTTGGCGTTTTGTTTGTTTACATGACTTATCATGTAAACAAACAAAACGCCAAAGATGATAACAATGAAGAATGATGAATGATGATGACAAGTAAGGATGAATGCACTGTAATTGCATGAAAGGTCATCCCGTTTAGAAAATCGACTCTGTACATGTCATTTCGAAGTTCTTAAATATTTTTTTGACATTTACACCTAAAAAACAAGATTCTTAAACGTACTTTTGTACAACTTCAGACTAGTGGTACCAGGGCATCACGAAATGCGGAAGTAAGTCTGATAAGCGAGACCAAGCGATGTTGTGGTGAACCATGCGAACAGAGACCACCAGGTGGCGAACCCGAATACTCCGCGGTAGACTTCTTGCGTGAATACCTGCGAATTAAAATAAAGTTAAACAATAGGCTACTTGACTCATATCAAATTTAGTGCAAAAAATATTATTTTCTGTAGTATTTATTGAAAAGGTCAATATTTTTCGATTACGGTGTATTGAAAGTGTTTGATGGGTACATATTTTTTATTGAAAAATTTGTTTTATTTTTTTTTAATTTCCTACTCTGAAAACGGTGTCGGCCATGATGTGACGTCATAGGATCTTAAACTAACTTCATGTCGAATCTTATACGAGGGAAATTCGCCATGGACATGTAGGCACGTAGCTTTGCTGTGACATTGACATAACATAAGTGACATGTCAAATGTTTGTTTTCGGTTTGAGTGACGTCACACCACAGATAATCTAAGCATTAACATGGCTAGTATCGTTTTCGCCCAGTAACGAAAGTTTAAATTTTAAGTTATAATTTTGCAGTTTTCTAGGTCGTGAAAAAATATATTTATATTTTTTCCGTTAATCAGCTATTGATTAATAATATAAGACAAACTTTAAAAATGGGTCAAATAGTCTATTGACAGAGAATTTGAGAGTTGATGTTTGATAGTAGGCATATTCTGCGGCCAGTTAGGGTTATTCTCCGTCCCCAAGTTTCAGTTGTTAAATTAGAAGCATAATTTATTTAGATTTTACGATCAGATTAAGATTAACCCCTGGAGTGCCTAGTGACAGATCCGTCACAAGCCAATTGGACTATAATATAAAATAATTAAAGTAACTAATCAACAATCAAATTTATGACAGCGGCGTTCCAGGGGTTAAGGCCAATCTGGCCAATGTCCAATAAATACACTTTCCACACTCACAGTTAGTGTTGAAAATTTCCAGATAAAATCCCGCTTCTTTCGAAACAGCTCGTTTTGCCGGATTTTTTTCGGAAAAATCAATAAAAGTTTCCCCTTTAATTTACAACTCTAAACCAATGTGAATTAGGTCTAATTTTCACATATACCAGGAGAACGCGATGTCTTCGAGGAAAAGTCAATTGAAATAGATAAAAACCCGAAATTTTCACACATTCCCGAAAAAAACATTGGATTTTTTCCGACATTTTCAACGCTACTCACAGTAGGGTTATTACGAACTCTTCCTGTGGGTGTCGTAAGAGTCGACTAAGTGTCACTGACCATTAATTTATTGAAGATTGATGATTGGCAGCAGCATCATCAAAGAGTAGATGACACTACTCCAATCGCCAGGCCGCTTATCCAACGTGGCGTTTTTATGTGCGTACAGTCCACAAAAAATGTGGTCTACCTACTATTTTTCGACTCTATTCATTGATACGAGTAATTAACTCGAAAAGTGGTAAAGCACATTTCTTGTTGACTATACTTTATTTTTTCACCTTTTAAACCCACATTATACTATATATCTGAAAACAAAATCTGGCAACCCTTATACGGACGGGTAATGGGGAGACAATAAGAGTTCCGTTTTTATCTTGGTCTATGGACCTAAACTAAAACTCACCATTTTGAGATT